>JAPMUY010000060.1:37500-130000 GCA_026901105.3 Galaxias olidus | reverse complement strand
TCTCTCTCAGCTCAGCGTGCCTCTCAACCCCTTCTCACCCCTGTCGAATGCGGAGCAGGGAGGAGGGTTGCGCGTGGGCGAACGGGGGGGCACCGCATTGAAAAATCGCACGCACAAATGGCGCAGGAAGAGGAAACTACAAGGACTACTTCAGGACAAAGCGTTGACGCGGTTGCGGACATCAAAGATCCACGGGCGGGAGTGCGGGATGTAGACAAACGCAGAAAACGGGGTCAGGGTGCGTACGTGCGCAGAAGGCCAAACCCTCGGTGCGTGAGTAAGATTGAACGTGATACAGCCACACACGGAACGGCGTCACGGAAAACCGGCCGGGGCGGGTCCAGGGGAGAGGGAATGAAAGCCACGAACGTTCATGTGCGGGCTTGCGTTGTGCGCACGCACTACGGCTAGGAGTGCGGCGTCGCGAGCGAGGACAGAAATGAAGAGACAAAGGGGAAGGGGAGCTAGGGCAGCGTCGGTCAATGGCGGGTCACAGCCACCGAGGAGGCTATTCGCAACCAGACGGAGGCCCCCGATCTGCGCACGGTGAGCGGTGGCGGGCAGAGCCAGGACGTGCTCCTCGAACAGACGGAATGCCACGCGACAACACGTCGTCCCGCCATCGCTCCGGAAAATAATCCAACCGGCAAAAGTCATCACTGGGAAGCGGTGAAAGGGGACGGCGGAGGAATGTATTCGGTTTGAGGTGACGCACCGACTTCGGAGGAAATAAGCCTTTGATCTCTTTCTCTGGACAGAGTCTGTGGGTTCTATTCTGATTCCTGCTCCTCCAGTACAAGGAAGCCTAAGTGCTTAAGGCTAGTCAGTGGGTGCATTTGGCACTTGAGGACGTGATATAAATATGACTGGACTCTTCTGAAGTAAGCGTGCAGTATTTATACTCTTAAGTGAGACGAGTGATCGTGCAGTGCTGTGAGTGACAGGCTTTTAGTGTGTGATGCATAGCCAGTCTTAAAGGAGCAGGGAGTGTCTCATTCCATCATGGTGGAACATGTGTGACTGCCTGCATGTCTCTATTCTTTAGTTTGATGATATCAAACTGAAGTATACAAGCCCAACAGCTCTCCTCCAATCTCAGATGTTGTTACTATACATACAAAGAACAAGTGGTTCTATATAAAGGGTTCTATAGCTTGATTATATATACTCTCAAGGTGCTATAAGCCAGTGATGGGGACTCGAGTCTCACTTAAGTCGCTCAAACAATGACTTGAGACTTGACTTGAACTCTTCCCCAAAAGACTCGAGACTTGACTCGGACTTGAGATTTGGGACTCGTGAACAAACTTAATTATATTGTATACTTTTTGGGCACTTTTAACATTAAGGAAATGTCTGATGACTGACGAGCTGAATGTAACATCTGCGGTATTAAATTAAAGGATTCTGAATCGCGCACATCAAACTTTAGCAGGCACCTGCAAACGTACCCAGATAGGTCACGTTAGCAAGAAGATTAAGACATTCGTCTATGATGCATTTTCGCTAGCTCTCTCTCTCAAAGCCTGTGTGCGAGGGCGGTGTAGCTCTTCTCTTGCACACTGCAGCACCGTGCACTGAGAGAGATAGACCCTGCTCATTTAGTGATTAATAAAGACATTTATGCTTCACTCAACATTTTAAAGAGGCATGTCTTAAGTTTGTATAATTTATTATGTTCTATGAACCATAAAAACTGTAAAGCATATAACCGGGTCTGGGTAAAGGTGGTGATTTTTTATAATTATTTTGTGTCCTACACATATTATTTTTGTCCTCCTATATATATATATATATATATATATATATATATATAATTATAATTATAATTTTTTGTCATATATTTATATTATTTTTGTCCTCCTATATATATTATTGTTATGTTATGTCCTCCTACATATATGCTTTTGTCCTCCTATATATATAATTTTTTGTCCTATACTATGTTTTGTCCTCCTATATATATATATATATTTTTTTTTTTTGTCCAATGATATATACATCATTGTTATTTTTTTGTCCTCGTATGTACTGTATATTATTTTTTGTTCTATATTATATTTTGTCCTCCTACATATATAATTTTGTTGTCCTCATATATATAATTACAGTACATATACATATATATATATATTATATATGTAATAATTATTTTTCTTCTCCTATATTTTTTTTGTCCTCCTATATATATATTATTATCATTATATTTTGTCCTCCTATATATATATTTTTTTTTTTGTCCTCCTATATATATATTACAATAATTTTGTGTCCTCCTATATATATTATTATTTTTATTATAGCTCTCTCTCTCTCTTAAATCCTGTCTCTTTCTATTGCACACTGCATCACTGTGCACTGAGAGAGATAGACCCTGTTCATATAGTGACAATGACGGAGAGAACTAAACGTTCAAAAGTATGGTTAAACTTCACTATAGTCGATGCTGACAATGCTCGTTACAGCAAGTGCAACAAGTATTTTGCATCAAAGGGCGGAAACACGAGGAATCTGCCAATACATCTAGCGAAAGTGCATAACATACAGGTGAAGAAATACAGTTTTCAACTGTCCCTCTACGTTAAGGAATGCGAGCCCTGCTAGTAGTAGCTTTGAGCCCACATAGAGTGTTAGACGAAGATGGGATAATTATTAAAAGTAGCTTAATAGTTAGCCTGCTGATTAATCAGCTACAAGTGCGTTTACAATCTGAAATGGCCATTTCAATTATCACATTATAGTCTATTTAAGTGATATGTTCAAGACAATGCTGTTACAGTTTGCTACTTTATGTTAATGTATTTACAGTACATATGGCACAATAAAGCAATGTTATTTCTGATTGGATTGGCGTTTGTTCGTCTATGTACATTTTGAAGGCACCCTGTCTATGTTTCGAAAAAAAAGATTGATATAGCCTGCAACATTAGCTTAGAACCTGTTCTTCTCTCAAAAGCCTGTGGTTGCAGATGGGTTTTGCCACAGACTTGAGACTTGACTTGGACTTGCGACCAAAGACTTAAGACTTGACTTGGACTCGAGCTCAAAGACTTACGATCATCTCTGCTATAAGCCTGTAGTACATTAAGCAACTACTCACATATTTGAGTTTCAATGAATAAAATGCTATATTCATTCACTTTAATCGTAGTCTGTTGGAAAGAATATCTGCAATTGCCTGGGAAATATAACTTCAAAGGATAAAATGAGATGTAACTTTGATTTTAAATATCAGAGACAGGGATGTAACAACCTATTTGTATTGCATGCAATTTTTAATCCGTAAAGTAATGGTTATTACCTATTTCATTTGCAGACCCCAAAACGTAATTGAATGGTTATCTAGCTGAGTTTTGAACAAGCTGGGACTCTAAATCCATCGGTAGATTAAAGACTTGCCAGCCCAAAGTGTCTTGGGGTGGACAAAAATTGCTCCGCTGTCAATCAAGCTTTAAAAAGGATCCCGAGAGGTAACACGTTAATCCGATTGGCTCCCAATAACGGAATGTTCTCATGGGGGCACCCAAATGTCAGGTTTATTTTTTTTTCTTTTCTTTTTTCTTTTTCTAATCTGAGCACTAAAGGTGGGGCAGTGCGATGCCATTCTAAGCGTCTCCCTCATTTCCATAGACGATTGCTTCGACAGGTAATCTTCTCTGGGGTGCCCTTTTAGTAATGTTTCCAAAATTCAAAGACACATTGTCCATTTTATATCTTGTTTTGTGTTATCTTAGCTCTAGTTTACGCAGCTGTAAGGTGTGCGCGTGTACATGGGTGTGTGTGTGTTTGTGTACGTGTGTGTGTTGTTGTGTTGGTGTGTAAAGAACAAGAGAGAAAGATAGGTCAGTGAAAATAATTAACAAATAATTGCATATTATTGTCATTTGGCTAGGAGTTAAGAAAAAAAGAATATACAATTAATCAAATTCAAAAATGACACTATGTTAATATCACTTGAATAATATTGCTAGACTATTTATTATCTTTGTTTTTTATTATCTTTTATACTATTATTATTATTATTTTTAGTTTTATGTGGAATGTGTCAAGGCCTCACAAATATCAGACCAGTTTGCATGCATAAGGTATTAAGTCATGAGTTCAAGAGTTCAAATCTCACCTGGGACCACCACCACTAGTGTGCCCTTGAGCAAGGCACTTAACCCTAAATTGCTCCAGGGGGACTCTCCCTGTAATCTCATTGTAAATCGCTTTGGGTAAAAGTGTCTGCTAAATTGTGAAAAATGTCAATGTATTTCTGGGTTCGCATAACCTACAGACGTAAACCAGAAAACTAAAATCCCCATCAAACAGCCACATCATTTGCATTCAATGGACAAGAGCACTGTATAGAAACTCTGTACAGAAAGGACATATTGAAGGGTTTGGCCTTTTTCTGCTTCACAGAAATATAATAGAGCGTGCAGACAATTTTTTCTCTTCTTTGGCTCCTTTCGGGGGCTTGGTGACTGCTTTTGA
Organism: Galaxias olidus; assembly: GCA_026901105.3. Taxonomy (NCBI): domain Eukaryota; kingdom Metazoa; phylum Chordata; class Actinopteri; order Galaxiiformes; family Galaxiidae; genus Galaxias; species Galaxias olidus. The sequence continues at coordinate 125,521 of JAPMUY010000060.1, read as the reverse complement.
GGGCTGGGGGACAGGGCACAAAGGCACAATACTGGTTCAATGTTTGAGATGACAAAAACCCCACGACACCCCCAGGAGAACTTTATTACATTAAAGTGGACAACAGCCTGTACCTCAGACCTGCTACTTAGACTACTGGTCAAGACAGATACAGACAAATGCCGCAGATGAAAACTACTTAGTTTGTAAACTATCATTGTTAAGTGATACATTGTGCTGATTTAGCTGCATCGCGTTCAGGGAATCGTAACAGAATAAGATAGATGTTAGCTGTGAGTTGAAGCACAGTGGTTGTATTGAAGGCGCAGAGGGTGTTTCAGGTGGATCCTTTTCACACGGATGAAACATATACCTTGGTGACTAAGCCTATGGGTACGAGCTAAAGATATACATTGACTCTATTTGAGTTTAGATGGTAGTTTAGTTGGCTGGTGCCATTGGTAATTCTGGAGTTCAGAGGTGGCCCATAGTAGAACAGTTTAAATAGAGGGAATTTTTCTTCATCAGGTTTGCTAGCTGAGCAAGCGACAGAGGAATCCGAGAGGCACGGACACTCTTTAACGACACGTCCACAGCGCTCTGTCAGTCTCCCGTGGTTTAAGGGCCATGGTTGTGGAAGGATGATCCGATCTAATGAGCTGAGAGAAGGCCCTCCAGGTCCATGCTCCTTAGGATACCCTGACTAGGACAGCACAAAGTAAGGGGCAAATCTCTGTCTCTCTCACACACACACAGACACACACACACACACACACACACACACACACACACACACACACACACACACATGCACGCACGCACGTCAAGTCCATGCCACAGATGGATCAGACAAGACCAGCATGGTGGACCAGTGACTTCATTAGTATATCGCCACGCTGGGATATCGACCCCACTCGCTCGCTGGCAGGGCAGAGTAGTCGATAATCCCATCTCTAACCCCCCCAACCCCCCACTCCACCCTCTTCTACACCTAACCATCTGCAGAGGGAGACTGCCACTCGTTGAGTCGGCAGCAGCACGTTAACGCGGGGCTAATTGGCTATTGGTGCTTTTTGTTTAGCTTTTTTTGTCGAGAATTTCACGTTTTATTTTAGTGTTCTGCTCTCATTTTGTTGGGATTATTTATAGAGGCTGTTTCGAAAAACAAGACAAAAGAGTGTGTCTGGATTTGAAGTTCATTCAGACGCTGGATTCACCTCAAAATAGGCACGGTTTGTGTTGAGTGGGGAGAACACATAGCTTTGAGTCAAAGATGTCATTAGGAAATTGGCAGTGGTTCTAGGTGGCCGGGAATTGGATGGTGTGTGTTATTTAGCAAATGAATGTATAATAACTCTGCTAAATCATTGTTTGAGCTCTAGAATATTTTGTCAAATCCCAGGATGGATCATTTCGGTTTTTTTTTCCTCGGTAACAATAAATGTGTTGACTCATCTGCACACGGGTGTCTCCAACATGCCGGGAAGGGAGCTGACTCACAAAGGAGCTGTCTGCTTGTGTGGTGAAAAAGACTCAGATTGACAAGCCAAATGAAAAGAAAAAAAAGACATCGAATCGCCAAAATAATTGTCGACTCCAGAAAGTGAGAGGATCAAATGCAGAAGCCTCGCCTTGTCATTAGAGGGAAGATCCGGCGACAGGAAGTGAGGTGTTTGCACCTCTCTGTACTGGAGGATTGAGCTTGGCAAGCAGGCAGCAGACCAACAGATCTCCTCGGGAGGCTACACGCCCCCACACACCCTTCCTTCCCTTTCTCCGCCAGACTCCAAACGGCTCCAGCAGACACACGGGAGCAATCACTAGATAGAACGGGTTGGTGTTTGGTGAGGAGGGAGGGAGGGAGGGAGGGGGGGGGGGGGGGGGGGCAGGCCCTGTTGCCTGGTAACAGTGCCAGACAGGCAGCTTGGCGCCAGCTTCAGGGGCAGTGTGACTTGGGCCAGGCAGCACAGAGGGGCACCGTGGGCCCAATGAGAGTACAGTCCTGGCCTGCTCTGCCCCTGGTGGGGGTTCTACTTGGGGCTGGGGGAGTCTGGGTACAGGAAGTACAAACTGCTGAAAGAGTGATCGTGTGGAGAAAGAGTTTGAAGACGCAATGCTGAGGGGTCAGTTCAATTGATAGTGTGTCCGCGGTGTATCCATTGATTTATGGAGAGGAGGTGGTGTAAGGGTAGACAAGAGAAGCGGAAAATGCATAAGAGGTCGTCCGAAGGAGCCGATTTAAAGAGGCTATGTGTAGTTTATTTGTAGGAGGTGATTTTGGCGACCCCTAAGGGTTTGCTTAGTGTAATGATTTCACCTAACCATCACAAAGAAGACATGCAGTATGCTCGCGGTCACGGCATGTCGCCAGCACGATCAACGACTATACTCCAAGTATGATATTTTCTTCCTGGTTTAGTGGCACACTTCCTTGTGCCGTAAAGCAATTCGTCACAGTTTCGCGGGAGATCGTAACCGGTGGCATACTATGAGTGTTAAATATTGAGACTTCAAGAGGACTGATCTGAACGTTACAATGTGGAAACTGTAGAAAGGCATTGATAATCCGTTGATACAAAAAGGTTGCATACAATCGCTTTAAGAAACAATGTAAACAATGACATCATTGTTGAATATGGGATGCACCTAGACAGATAGGCTGCAAAATAATGGTACAGTGTGAAGTAATGGGAACACATGTTATGTTGCAAGTTCTATTGTAAAGCACAAATTATTTGGTATTATTAGAAATTATTGTTATGGTACGTGCCAACGCCATTTAAACATATTCTGGTAGTTTCAGAAGCAGATCGTAATTATTAGAGAAAAGAAAAGTTTAGTGCATACTATTTTCTCTGCTGCTTTTTCAAACCCTGCAAAATCGGTATAAGTTTATGTAGCCTGGGAGATTTAGTTGTCCTTCAGCGGTCAAGTGTGCTCACTTTGTAGTTGGACCCACAGGGGTAGACGAGGCAGGGAATCAGACCTGGCTATCTGCCCTCACCCTAGCCACCGACTACTTTCTCTCTCCCTAGGTGGAAGACTTCAAAAATGATGGACTCAAATTGCTCATCTTGCTAGTGTACTTGCAAGAACATGTCTCTACTCGTTTAATTTAAATTGGGGGGGGGGGGGGGGGGGCTGGCAACAACATTTCAGCTAATGCATAAACATTCTGAACCTAAATATGGTCTTTAAGCATTTGAACAAAAATTGCTATTACTTCATAATAGTTGTCAAAAATGCACTCGCTCCAAAAATGACCTGTTTTGCTCTTTACAGTACAGAAGATGTTCAGCTCTCTTTTCAGTTCATTTCATATGTTTATCACCTGATTTATTAGAATAATAATGCCACTTTTATATAAACAATTTAAAAGGTCTCGTTTAAAGGGGTTGGGTTCATTTCAACATTTTTATTTAAGGGGACACTTTCATAATGCAAGCGAGAAAGTAATTTCTTCTGTAGGCCTATAGACTACACTTTATTATACAGAAGTTGTACATAGTGTACATCCACGGACTAATATAGACAATTACAAAGTTGGTTTGATTGTCGTAAAGCATCCCCAGTTCAAGGGACGGTGTGGGTTTAAGACAGTTCATAATTTACAATACAAATAAGTTAATAAAAAAGGTCAGCCTTTGGCTAGGTTTTTGTTAAACACGCACAACACATTATTACATTTACTATTCATGTAGACCTTTAGGAACAATCTTTTCCTGATTTTCAGGCCTATTTTCGGTTAAACCCCAGTACACTTCCATTATTTTACCATCTATAAATCTGAATTAAGATAATAGGATCCTAATCCGAATCTTTGCATTGGCTTCTCAAGCAGATTTATCTAGGCAAACCTCTGGCAAACACTTGTTCAATATGAGGCAATGCCTTGGCAGAGCTAGTTCAGGCCGGCAACTTAGACACAGCATTTATCCACGTCACATCAATCAACCAGTCGCATATGATCAATAGTTTAACGCGGGCTACTTAACCGCAGTTGCTCGCCACACTTGCTCTTACAACTGCTCGCTCACTGCTGCACCACACCAGGCTTCTGCTCGCTGCTGCACCACAATATGCTCCTGCTCTTGCTGCTGCCCACCTCCACCCCGGCTTCCACCTATTTAGGGTCTGTTGCACAGTATCCGATGGGAGATTCTGCAGATATCTGCTCCCTGCGAATGGTTGTTCACTTGGCATTTGTATAAGACCCCGTGCGGGGAAGCAATCAGAGCAGCAGACCCTTGACGCCATACTTCAATGTATTACCATGCATTGCAATACATTGTTAAACTTATCGTGAGTGGTCCTTACTGAAATGAAACCACTTAAGATCAGATGTGAATATTGTGATCATGTCGTTGCAAAAAGGAACAAAGTTGTTTTGTTTTATATCTTTAAAATAGCGATCAATGAAAAAATAACTATAGTCCTGATAGTCAAAAATTCTAATTCCAAAGGTTCGGGGTTTTTTATTAAGCGTTGGAGGTCCAACACAAAGGGATAGGCTTTGGCACATTGGGAAGCATTCCGTCGAACAAATCTAGCCCAGATCACATGAGAAAAGGTCAACCAGCCTCGAAAGGCGACCGTTTCCATATCACTTTTAGTTGTTATGCCAAAGATGAGGTGCGGAGGGAACGGATTAAAATGGCCTAATCGATTTGATGCTTTGGCATGTACTGTCGCTCTGTTCTCTTAAAACAAATCATTTGGCCAGGTCTGTCTTGCAAAAAGAGATTTCATTCTCAGTGGCGATGCCTGGTTAAATGAAGGTTAATGAAATGTACATTACAGTAGTCTTTGAAGAGTGATTTTATAACCCTAGTGTATTTGATTAATACAATTATTTGCTTGAGACTAAAGATAGAGAATTACAAGCTGGTTGAGGCCCAGTTAAATTATATCCAGGCCCAGTTAAATTATATCCAGGCCCAGTTAAAGTTACATCCATACCCAGTTAAAGTTATATCCAGGCCCAGTTAAATTATATTCAGGCCCAGTTAAAGTTATAGCTCACTGCAGTAACCTCCATACCTAGTTAGAGTTCCATCCAGGCCCAGTTAAAGGTATATCTCACTGGAGTAACCTCCGTACCTACTTGGCATCTACAACATTGCCTACCCGATATCAATACAGCGTACCCTTGTCCACTCAGATAACTTTCCATTCATGCCACAACAAAAAGGGTTTCTTCAGAGCACAAAGGAGAGGCTGACGGTTCTTTAGGAGACACTTCAAGTTTCTATGAATATGTTCTGTAAAAAAGGCTTTTCAAGAAGAAGTGCATGGCAAAAACATATAAGTGTCGGGCCAAGGACATCCATATGTATGGGGGGAAAAAAGGCTGTGGGTGGGATTCTACTGTCTGCGGAGTGGGGATGAGAATTGGGAAAAACACCATAAAGCTGCCTGACCCTCGTGTGTGTGTGTGTGTGTGTGTGTGTGTGTGTGTGTGTGTGTGTGTGTGTGTGTGTGTGTGTGTGTGTGTGTGTGTGTGTGTGTGTGTGTGTGTGTGTGTGTGATCTCACCTCGGCTCTATGATTGCTTGAGATTCTACAACACGCTCTCTCTTGATGCCGTTAAACACACACACACGCGCACACACACACACGCGCACACACACGCACACACAGGGAGCCCTCCTGGTCCTCATCCCCTGTCACTAATCCCTGTGGCTGGATGCTGAGGCAGCAGCACGGTGGCGCCATCAAATCCCTTGGAGCAGCCTTCAGCCCCTACCTCGCTTGTGTCAAGTATTTCCGCACACATGGGCTCTCTCACGCACACGCACACACACACACACACACACACACACACACACACACACACACACACACACACACACACACACACACACACACACACACACACACACGGGTAAGAGCGTAATCGACGAGCATCACTTCTTGGTTTCGGTGTTTTATGCCACCAAGCATATGGCACAGCAGCTGCTTTTCTTTCCACTCGTCTCTTGAGATATGACGAGGATGGTGATGAGGACGATGGCGATGATGGCGTTGGTCCTGCCTGCCTACCTGTCCTGGTGTCTATATCTGCCTGGCGTTTCTGTCTGGTAACGAGGGGATCTCTCGATAGCCCCTTTGAGAGCCCTGTCAGCGGCAGCGTCACTGTGTTTGAAGGGTTGGTTTTTCGACGACACGCTTGGTTTTCTCCCCGCGAAGAAAATCTCCCCAGTTTTAGAAAAGCTGTCTTGAGTGTCCTGAGTGTTTTGTCGTACGTCTGTCAAGAGGCTCACCACGCGGGCTGAAGGACCAAAGACGCCGAGTCCATTTGTCCCCGCTGAAATCTCTGAGATGGAGACATGAAATGTGTAAATGCAAAATCCATTGAACACATCAAGGTCAATGTCCGACAATAGAACAAATCGTTCCCATGAGGTTTTGATGTGAATCAACCCTGATTTAAGAGAACGGGCTATATTCAATCTACACTGTTATCCTTTTACAGTTATTTTACGGAACAATACCGGCAACACTGTTGCCAGCAAGGCACTGTAAAATGCCAAGAAATACAGTGAAAAAAAGCATTCACTGTAACTCAACCGTAATTCCAGACCACATAACATTATTTTGTGATTGTTAATATGCCATTTTAAATGACTTGGAGAGAGAAATGTTAGAGCGTAAGTGTTTCATTTGAAATGTTGTGTGCATGGCTTGTACTATGATTGTTCAATGGGAGTGGTATTTATTGTAGTGTTGTCTTTTGTGTGTGTTTTGTAATCACATGTTGTTTCTGTACTGCTGCCACAACTCCCTTGCAAAATAGATTTTGAATCTCAATGGGATCCTTCCTAGTTAAATAAAGGTTATAAATTAAAAATACAGTGATTGTCAATGTAACCAGAGATTAGTTATGCAGCATTCCTGTGGTGTCAGAAAAATCGTAAAAATGATTTCCTGACTAGGAAAGTTAATGTGAATTCCCCCTCAAGTTGTACATTTTGGTACACAACTTGCCAACTTGTGACGTCATACACTGAAAAATGGGAGACAAAAGTAAATGGTGGAAATCAGAAACTTTGCATTATTTAATGCTTTGCTTATTAATTTTCATTGCTAGCATATTACTAAAAAGTTACAAATTTAACTTGCCTAGAAGGTCTGTGTTCCAAATCAAATCCTTAACCCAATTGAGGGTTTTTCGGATCATTTTAAAGAGATTTGTCTTTTTAAAGAGGTCTTTTTGATGAACAACTTGATAAGAAAATGTATTTTAGCAATAATAATGTATCACCATTAGCCTGTAGTTACAGGGAATTATTGTAAAAAGAGAAACATGTAATATTTAGCAAATTTGCAAGCACCTAGTTTCTTTTGCTCTATATATTTAAATGTTTTTGCAGACAGAACACATTTTTGTAAGTTTTGTTCACACTTGAAGCTTTTGGTAATGCTAGGATTCCACTTTAATGTGTACGTGCCGTGGATGTGCTCGTTGATTGTAGGGATTTAAGTCCCGTACTGAATCAGAACTAGCTTTTGAAATGTCACCTGTCATGTAAAAGTTATTCCAATCAGATGGTGTACTCCCCATCAAAAACGCCATTGTAAATGAGCAAAAATAGCTCCTTATTAATTTGCCAATACAATAAACCTAAATGATGTACATAAATGAAAATATACAGCAACACCATACTGTAGGTCTACTGTTTTAATTGCTATATATATTATAGCGTTTAATGAACAATTAATTAAACAAAGAAATGCTTAACTTATGAATATAATATAACTTTATCCAATTCAATAATCTTTTTTGTGTATATGACCTTATTTCTAATCGGAATGCAATACATTTTATGTGACTTGGTTTGGCTTGTTTGGAAGGTTGACATTTACTGACAGTGGTGAACTGGGATTGTCACTGCCTCTGCTCCACACACTGCACTGCCTACCGGTAGCATCAAGCATCAAATTCAAGTCACTTGTCCTAGCCTATGGGGCGATGGCCGGAACTGCACCTTCCTTCCTACAGTCGATGCTCAGACCCTACACTGCGCTCTGCCGCCTATTTCTTCTTTTTTTTTTACAGGTTTAGAGTTTGTTCTTTCCCTAAAAAAAATTTACAGTACCTTCACCTTAAATAGCTCTTTCTTTAGATTCTAGATTTCACAGTACTTATCAGTCGATACTGGAGATTTCATCATTATAAACTCGACCAAGGATAACCATGTATTACTCCTATTTGGACAAATATTGCAGCATAATGGCACCATGCAGCAGAACCTTTTGATTGTGAGCTACAAATAAATTTAAGAGACCTAGTTTAGTCTGACTCTGCCATGTTAAAACTGACTAAATGACACAAAGCAACTTTAATAACAGCCCCATGAATCCCTTCAAGTTGTGCAAAATAATTTTTTTCCCATTTTGTTTCTGAAATCATGAGATATGTGTTGCTCACCGACGAATGAGATTTAATAGCACTTTATTTCATCATGTGTAATAATCAGCCCATCCCAGAAATGCATGATGCCGTCTCCTAAAGTCTAATTAGGAAACGTTCATCGCCGGTATGATGTACAGATTTAATCATTCGCTCGGTCGGGTATGGACTCGATTATTTTCCAAACGGGCTTTAATTGTTTTCGAGGAGGCAGCCGTTTAAGCCAATCTGCGGCGTACAGTAAGTGTGTCTGAAAGGGTGTCCAGCCAATTAGAGCATCCAGACCTAATGGCGAATCCATGAAGGCAGGGTAAGAGAAACAGAGAGTAACAAACGGGAAAGACGACCGCCCGGAGAACATCGGGCGGACAGGAGGAGTCCTACGGAATTATTTCTCGGCGCAACGAGAGTCACAACTTAAGATAAGGGAAGGACGGCGAGGGAAACGCACAGGAACGCAAAGACGTTGGGCGAGAAAATAAAACGGAATGTTACATCTCTGCCCCCCAGGGGGAAAGCAGAGGCAGCCCAGAGGGAACGACGGCGGGTCCCTGAAGGTGTAATCAACTCTCCGTTCTTCCAGCCAGCTTTGCTTCTCTGCCGTGGCTGCTGGAGGCCGCGTCCAAGGGCTCCCTGCGACGTCACGCTCTCATTGGCTGCAGCACTTGTTCCTTTTGAAACCCCCATTGGCCCTAATCCTACAAAGTCCCATCGCAGCTAATGGCCTGTGGTTGATGTTGTCAGAGCTGGGCTTAATTATGTAGCCCATAACTTGATGTTCACATTAGCTGATTCATCTACCACTTAATCAGCCGGGGTGAAAATGAAACGCAAGTTGCGGTTTGATTTGGGACTGGGTGCCTTTTGGATTTTCAACTAAAGTGTTATGTATTATACTATGTGGTTTGTTTAATGGATGTTTAAACATACAGGCCCTTACAGTACTACGAGGGCAAAGAGTGTGCCATAGGATTCTTCAGTGAGGATCAAACCTTGGTCTCAGTGTTGGTGGTACTGACACTGGTAGTCTTAGTGGTACCGACACTGGTAGTCTTATACCCCCTTTCCACCAAAACAAACATAGAGCCAGTTCCATGCCGGTGCTAGAGCCAGTTCAACCTCGGTTCAATTGCAAGCCTTAGAAGAACCGTTTGTTTTTCCACGGGCTAGAGAACCACGTCATTACGTCAGTACACGTCACTGCTTTCACAACAACGCAAGGCTTCACTTCGATGCACAACAGCAATGGCGGACTAGCCATTAGCTAGCCACTTGTCAACTGAAATCGCTTTTCAACTTCCAGTGCCTCTTCCTTGTTCTTTATTTATTTAAAGACGTGCCTGGAGTGCTCCTTTTTAAAAGCGACGCCCTCTTGCACTTTTTCATTTTTGGCAGAACACTTCATGTACCCTATCTGATGTGGAAAACAATTGAACTTTTACCAAAGTGCAGCGCTCATCAATGTCACTTCTTTGTCAGCCGGCCAATCAAAATCGATTAAAGGCGGGACTAAAGTGGTGCTTGGTTCCAAGACCAGCAAAAAGTTGGAGCAAGCTTGGAACCCGTTTTTCGGGCCGAGAGCTGGCTCCTTGGCGATGGAAAAGCAAATAACAGGTTCAAGATTTGGCTCTGGCTCTGAACCAGCACTGAAACTTGCTTGGTGGAAAAGGGGTATTAGTGGTACTGACACTGGTAGTCTTAGTGGTATTGACACTGATAGTCTTAGTGGTACTGACACTGGTAGTCTTAGTGGTACTGACACTGGTAGTCTTAATGGTACTGACACTGGTAGTCTTAGTGGTACTGATACTGGTAGTCGTAGTGGTACTGACACTGGTAGTCTTAATGGTACTGACACTGATAGTCTAGTCTTAGTGGTACTGACACTGGTAGTCTTAATGGTACTGACACTGGTAGTCTTAGTGGTACTGATACTGGTAGTCGTAGTGGTACTGACACTGGTAGTCTTAATGGTACTGACACTGATAGTCTAGTCTTAGTGGTACTGACACTGGTAGTCTTAATGGTACTGACACTGGTAGTCTTAGTGCGTCACAGCATTCTTCCTGCCATGCAGCTGAGACAGAAAGAGAGGAGAACTGAGAGCAGAATTTGTTTTGCCAATTGTTAGTCAGTACAAAGGGTTTTGGAAGAGTATTTATGAATGTGCTTGAGCGCATCATTTTATTAATATAAGGACGGGACGCTGGAACGTATTGCTGTGAGACGATGAGACAGGGTATTCTGCCTGCCCCTGGCATGACCCCAGACTGTTCAATGAAAACCCTCTGCCTTTGTTAACGCATGGGAGATCCGCCGTAGCCTCAAAGAAACATGTCACAAACACAACACAGAGGAGACGTTGGTGACGCTTCAAGGGTTTCAAATTGTAGCCGTCACCTTCCAAACGTGTGCTCGGGTCGTTTTATCCAAATGAGGGGCATCTCCCACCGTTACCTTCTGGACGGCACATCCTTTGAATGGCAGCAGTGGATACAAAGGGGCCACGTTAAAACTCCATATCCCTCCCCTTGTTCAACGTCTCTCCGAGACGCAGCGCGCGCGCGCAACGGTTCCCTGCTCTGTTGACGTGCGATCGAGTGTGGCTTCGTATCGATACGTTCTTTATTTTTGGTTTGGTTACAAAAAAAGAATAATACATTTTTTTTTTTTAAACGCTTGTTATAATCTAGCCCCAGGCAAACGCGTAGAATAATTACTTTGAGGCTGCCTAGGGTGAGAGGATGCGCCGGTCTTTCTCACAACAAATGTAACGGTGAAAAAGGCTTCAATTAGCCCCCACATCCTCTCGTTGACCCTGTCTCAGCCGTAACAGCGGAACGGCTTTTAAAGCTGCATCGTAAAATCTGTGGATCAAACACACAGACAGGACTTGGATAATGCTGCATATGGATCTCTCAGCAATAGCACTCGGGCATGCGTCAGAGAAATGCACCCACAGACACACACATACACAGGCTAAGGGCTGGCAACGGTGATGACTGCTGTACTCCAGATGTCCATAAGAGGGCATCGTTGTCGAGAGCTATGACCTCCAGCAGGTTAGGGTTGTCTGGGCAAAGCGTTAGTGGGAGCCACGGGTTCAGTCAGTCCCTCACATGGTTATAGAACGACGTGACTCCACGCTAAATGTTGCCTGTGTGTGTGTGTGTGTGTGTGTGTGTGTGTGTGTGTGTGTGTGTGTGTGTGTGTGTGTGTGTGTGTGTGTGTGTGTGTGTGTGTGTGCGTATTTAGTATTAATTTGGTTATATGCATTATTCTCTCTGAAATGTATAGCCAGACACAGACGCTGGGAAACATTTTTCATGTCTGAAATCGCGTATCAAATTAACCTTTTTATTGCCTATTATGGAGCTATTGTTGAACCAACACAGCTTCTTTTGTTCTCGAGAAACTCAAAACGCAGACGGGGAAAGCGAGGGAGAGAAAGGGAGCGACTTCAAGAGGGCGAGGGAAACGGAGATGGAAAAGAGAGGCCTGTCTTCTCGTAATCGCCTCATTTGACGCCGCGCTACTTTCTTTTCTCCGTCCGCCTTTCATGTCCGTTCCCCGTGCTCTCGCTCACAAAATGACCCCCCCCCCCCTTGTAGATTGAGGCCGCGTGATTGATGTTCCCTGTGTGATCCGGCCTAACTAGGCGCTCGCTGGCTAGCCGCCGTCTCCAGTGACATTTCAGAGTACAAGTCATTAGTTATGCACTTGTAGGCTCCGTTACCTGTTCTCCTCTCGGAGGCGTTTCAAACAACGGCCTAATGGTGTTCAGCCTGCCTCATTGATCCCGCCTGTATGCTCTGGCAAGCACAACCCCCCCCCCCCCCCCCTCACTACTGCGCATGTGAATCCAAAACCCTGCTGCAAAGGGGGGCTAGGCTACGGGGTGGGTTCACAGTTGTCTGAAATGTTTTAATCAACTTTTTTTTTTGTTCCTCCTGTCTCTAAAATTGTGTCGAAAATTGTTATCAGTTTTGAAAATAAACCATAGACAGTTTTATTGTAGATATGTTTCTTCTGTTTGTTTTACTCAGGTGAATGGAAAACAGACTTCAAGCCAGGCAATTGTTTTGTTCTGTTAACCAGAACAAAACAGTTGTACTTAACAAGTACAGTTGTACTTAACAAGCCAGGCAATTGTTTTGTTCTGTTTACCAGTAAATCAAGATTATTTTTTGGGGGGGGGGGCAAATGACAGAGGTGTTAGATCAGTTTCTAGCCTCCAGCTAAATAGAGAGTTGGAATAAAGCGTTACCCTGTTGACACCAAACGGGATGTCTTTGACATTGGTGTACGACTCCATCCTCTATGATTAGCACTCTCCTTAATCCTCTGTGATCCTCATTCCTTTGTGACTAGTATGACGAGGGAGCGGAAAGAGAAAGGGAAGACGTTGAAGGAAGTGCGCAAATTTAAACTGAACTGAACACGCGGTTTTTTTTGTACTAATGTGAACGTTATTTTCGCATCGTGTCATTGTAATATTAGGTTTGTGATCTCTGAAAATGTTAAATGTTACAACCAGATAACATAATTTAGATTATGAACTAGATAACTAACGTAATCAGTTACTACTTTACCCAGGATATAGGACTTGCTCATAATTATATTTTAGGGTTGTACTATACCAATGATTTTCTTTTCGATCCAATAACAAGTCAAGTATTCTTATACAACCAGTTTTCTTTTCTTCTTTACATAAACATATCTTTAATTTACCCTCTGCAGGTGTCAAATCTCACCAAGTGATACAAAAAAAAAACATTGTAATTATCTGAAGAAAAATCTCTTGAATAACACTAATTAAAAAGGCCAGCTGCTCTGTCTTTTTGAATGCCTAATGCATGTTGGAGTGTAATAACTCCATATACTGCTTTGGCGGCAGTAGGCCATCAGAACAGACATTAGAACACCAGTCCACACACCCCTACTAAATCCCTGTCCAAACTCTGTAGACCTGTGTGTCAGATGGGTTGATCTGTACGAGGCTTTGTAAACATCTGTAGAGTTGCGTTCTATGTCGTGCTGGAAATACGTTTCCAGTGAGCATAACGGTTTAACGACTTACATGAGGCAATATGAGTTGCGTATCACAGCACATTATAACATAAAAAAGGCGTCTCGATAATCATAACGTAATATTTTGATTCCGTGTTCAAAAAAAACATAGTGTGTTTTGTTATTTGTTAAGGTTATCTTATTCAAACAAATGTGTGCTGATGTCTCTCTACGTACGTAAACATACAATATAGTTGAACATTCTAACATGTTGTAGTTGAACATTTGACACTATGACTGGTATCTGTATGGTAGCCAACATTTTGCCATTATGTTTCTATTGTTACCATTAACACCAACAGGACTTAATTATCACTAACAACGCTTTGTGTGCAGTGTTGTGGAAGCTAATTTGAAAGCATAGCTGCCGGCTACCAACTACTTCACACACAACAAAGCTACCCCAGGGAGAAATCTAGTTTAACTAAAGCTACTTTTAAAATGTAGTTAAACTACTTGTTTAATTAGATGTCATTCACTACTCCCCAACCCTGGTCTTCACAGCAATCAGGGGATGCCCTAGAGTCTATATTGACGGATACTCAGTATCAAATGATCAGATCAAGGTAAAACATATATAATGCCAATCAGGACATCCCCTACTGTACGAATATGACTACCTACAGTAGTCATGACAATGCCTTAAAATAATTATCCGAGTTTCTTTGATGGAAATCTGAAATAAAGAGTAAACATCAGTTGTTTTACAGTTGTACTTAAAAGCACTGTAGTCAAATGAATACATTGCATTACAAAGCGACTTACAAAAAATAGTGCCTACAAAAAGATAAGGTCAAGACTACAAGTCAGGTAGATGAAATAAGTGCATCCCTGACCTAATCACCTAAATAAGAGCCAAGCAAGTGCTATATTAAACATCAGGACACAAAACAGAACCATCGCAAACCAACTACAAACAACTGCTGAGTGCAAACAATGACTTAGTAAATCAAGTAGAAGGGATAGGTAGACGCAACGTCCAATTTAAGAGCCGAAAGTGCAATGCCTCTGATGGGCGAGGTAATTCTTTCATTTGTCTGCGTTTGTTTGATAACACAAACCCATGCCAACGTTAATTAAAGAAAACAATACCAAAACAGTCGCTGTTGTTGTCATTTAATAAAAGGTTGCAGTGTTGTTTTAATTCCATTTTATCAGGCACCACTAATTAACAGGGAGTATGTTAAAACCTCTAGGTTTATTATTGGTTTAAAAAATGCTTCACGTAAATTACCTGTTTTTTCTCTGTCAAGGCTGTGAGTCCATCGCTACAGTAATTGCTCCGAACTCTGCCGCAGTTTGAGAGCTGTTTTATGGTGATGTGCATATATTATCACTAAAAGGATTCGGTGTCACAAACACAACTCATATTCTTCGGGCAAACCGTGTATCTTTTGCAGGTGAAATTCATTCGATTCTCAACCGTGTTTTATTGCACTCCATGTTTTATGTTAACTTTTAAAAAGTAGAACCATTGCCTGTGGAAGGTCAATAAGGGGGTCAGTAGCTTTATGTGTGCGTGAGCAGGAGAGTGTAAAGTATTAGTGGCACTATGTGTGAGTGAGCAGGGGTGTGTAAAGTATTAGTAGCACTACGTGTGAGTGAGCAGGGGTGTGTAAAGTATTAGTAGCACTATGTGTGAGTGAGCAGGGGTGTGAAAGTATTAGTAGCACTACGTGTGAGTGAGCAGGAGAGTGTAAAGTATTAGTAGCACTACGTGTGAGTAAGCAGGGGTGTGTAAAGTATTAGTAGCACTATGTGTGAGTGAGCAGGAGAGTGTAAAGTATTAGTAGCACTATGTGTGCGTGAGCAGGGGTGTGTAAAGTATTAGTAGCACTATGTGTGAGTGAGCAGGAGAGTGTAAAGTATTAGTAGCACTATGTGTGAGTGAGCAGGAGAGTGTAAAGTATTTGTAGCACTACGTGTGAGTGAGCAGGAGAGTGTAAAGTATTAGTAGCACTACGTGTGAGTGAGCAGGAGAGTGTAAAGTATTAGTAGCACTACGTGTGAGTGAGCAGGGGTGTGTAAAGTATTAGTAGCACTACGTGTGAGTGAGCAGGGGTGTGTAAAGTATTAGTAGCACTACGTGTGAGAGAGCAGGGGTGTGTAAAGTATTAGTAGCACTATGCGTGAGTGAGCAGGAGAGTGTAAAGTCAGCAAGTTCATATTGAGGATTACCATGATCTAGGCACTCTTAGGTGATGGAAGTGTCTTGTTTGTATTTGTATATAATATGGCCAGGTGTAACTATGTCAATGCAGTGTGTACTTCTATTCCTATTAGGTATTATTAGGTATTTGTATTTGTCAGTACAACGTGTGGAGCGCCTGCCAAGGGACACGTGACAAGATATAAAAGTGAGACAAAGCCCCGTCAAACGGTGCGCTAACGTCACGCACCACAAACAGACGTGTTCTCCAAAGGGAAAATGGCGTCCCTCGAGTCCCCCACGCCGTCCGTGAGGAAGGCGGCGGACCGGAATGTCCCTGTCGCAACTCAACCAAGGGGGAGACGTCCGTGTGTCGCGCGCGCCCACCGGCGCTCCCCCGGTTTCCCTTCTGTTCGCCTTCATTTGAAAAGAATCCCCACATATCTTAATAACGCCGGTGCCACAAATCCCCTTATTTAATTACCGGCGGCAGCATCCGATACACGTGTCAACATGTTTCATTACTCGGCTCTGCTCTCCGTACCCCCCCCCCCCCCCCCCCCCCCCCCCCCCATCCGGGAGATTAACTCCCTCTTTTATTTACTAAACGCAGAAAACTCGCCTTCCCCAGGATGAGAGAAGAAAAGGCTGATTATTTTTGGTTCATTACACGATATTCTTTTACCGACAGCCAAGCAGAGCCGTCCAAAAGTCTTAATAAATATGCGCAAGGAAGAATGACTTATTCAGCTTTCAATTTTACACTCAGCATAAAGTTGGAGAGCGCAGTGTGGGAATGGGAACGGGGTACTGAAGAAGGACTTATCAGACAGGAATACAACCCAGGGCTTAGAGCTCTGCCTTGTGGAGTATCTCACACTTAAGATCAAACGGGAATTAGAAACCTCCTATAAGCCAGTTTAAGGATCCTATGTGGAACAGTTAAATAATGCTGTACTGTAAGTGTGTGTGTGTATATGTATGATGTGTGTGCATGTGCGTGTGTGTGTGTATGTGTATGTCTGTCTGTGTGTGTGTGTGTGTGTGCATAAGCTCTCCTGTTACATACTACAACAGACAGCCTCTATAGCTTTGTAGCCTTGTCATGATTGTCTCATAACATCCACTTAAATGGGGAATGAAAAGAGACATGGCTGATGCAAGACCACGGTTTTTGTAGGACTGGCGGATTTTTTTGGAAGTGTCCACGTTGCACACGAGGGAAGGACCCACGGCGCCGACTCCGTCACCATCGTTTCACTCTCGTTCTCCTCACCCCGTCCCTGCTCTCGCTCCTAAACCTTTCACCCCTCCACCAATCTAGTCTCCACCTGCCCTCTGGAGGGAGCCCAAAGAGGGACGGCGAGAGAGAACGAGAGAGAGGGGAAGAGAGAGGGAGGTAGAGAGGGAACGAGAGAGGGAGGTAGAGAGGGAAGAGAGAGGGAGGTAGAGAGAGGGGAAGAGAGAGGGAGGTAGAGAGGGAACGAGAGAGGGAGGTAGAGAGAGGGGAAGAGATAGGGAGGTAGAGAGGGAACGAGAGAGGGAGGTAGAGAGAGGGGAAGAGAGAGGGAGGTAGAGAGGGAACGAGAGAGGGAGGTAGAGAGAGGGGAAGAGAGAGGGAAAGAAAGAGGGCGATAGAGAGAGGGAACGAGAGAGGGAAATAGAGAGAGGGGAAGAGAGAGGGGGGAACGAGAGAGGGTAAGAGAGACACGGATAGATGAGGGTGAAAGGAGAGGCGGTACCACGTGGCACAATTGGCCTCAGGTTTTGATCAAGCTATTACTCCAGCCCCCAGTAATCACCAACCCTTTGACCTCAGCCCTGGATAATCACACCCCCCCTCTTTGGCTCTGAGGACAATGGCAGAGGCAAACAGAAAACGCCTTTGGTCCAATAAGCAATGATACTGGTCGTTAGAACACCTCCGTCTCATTGTGGCGCTCCCTCTCTTTCACCCATATAGAGATTGTTCTCTCTCTCTCTCTCTCTCTCTCTCTCTCTCTCTCTGTCTCTCTCTCTGTCTGTCTGTCTGTCTGTCTGTCTGTCTGTCTGTCTCTGTCTCTGTCTCTGTCTCTGTCTCTGTCTCTCTCTCTCTCTCTCTCTCTCTCTCTCTCTCTCTCTCTCTCTCTCTCTCTCTCTCTCTCTCTCTCTCTCTCTCTCTCTCTCTCTCTCTCTCTCTCTCCTTTCCTTCTCTTTATCTTGCCCTTGGTGACCTTAATTACAGAATGTTAAAATCTGAACTGGATCCAATTGCTAGCCTTGGTCCTGGCTGGCCCCTAGATGAATGCCATGGGGGGTATGGGGGGGGGGGGGGCAAATTCAATTAAACTTCCCCTCTGGTAATAATCTGAAATACAGAACCAAGAAAAAAAAAATGGGATAGAAAAAAAAGGGGCAGAAGAAACACTGGGGGTCAATGGGTTCAGACTATTAGTGGGAGGGAGGGAGGGAGGGAGGGAGGGAGGGAGAGAGGGAGGAGCGAGATGACATTAAATCCAATATATAGGTATTGTTTTCTGTCCATTAATACTAGTGGATGTGAAACTGTACATTTTATTCATGCTGCCCTGCCAACGTCGATTTGCAGACGGTGCTTTTTCATTGACCTACACATGGATTTACAGTGAGCATGAATTCTATTAATGATAAACATGTAAATAGATTGTATTTAAACGTATGAAACATATAATACAATAACGTATGGGATTGAAGCAGAAGTGCTTTGTAACGTCCACTGTCCGTTCACACCTTGACCCTTCTAGTTTTAAAGACACTGACAAAATTAGGCCTATTGTTCAACCTGGGTCAAATACTCCACTGCCATACAGTTTATATTCATATTTACATTGCATCGATTGATATTGGATTGATAAATAGATCGCTCGGTTAAGTGGTAGATTCATTGATTATTGTTTCATCAATTGATTGATTGATTGATTGCAATCTGGTTATTGTATTCTATTATGTTAGTTTAGTGTACATTCATTATTTATTCTATTTATACAGGGTTAAGGGTGATATAGTCCTGTGATAGACAACGGGCTAATGTTATTTGGCTATAAAGTTAATAATTGTTGTCCCTGTCTGTCAAAACTAATCCTATTATTGTCATCATTTTCCTTATCTATTCATGTCAATCCTATTGGACCCATGGCTTTCTGAACGGAACTGTTTTGGATTTAGAAAGAGATTTTCCTTTTTTAAATAGGGGATTATTGGAGGTGGTAAAACGTGGAAACCCTTTGACCTTACATGCAGAATCTAATGTAATTACCCCTGCCCTTTTCACTGGCTCCATTCAGTTCACAATGGAAAGCTCCTTTCTTTTTTCTTTGTAGAATGAAGGTATTTCTAATGTACTTTTTCGGAGTGCTTTTTCCGTGATCTTTGAGGTGTCTCCCCACGAACCCCTCTGATTGAAATGACATTCAGCGTAATCCCTGTCCTGACGCTATGATTTATCCTCTCCGACGTCCAGCGTTATGGACTGTGGGAGTGGATCCGTGGCTCCATCAGGCTGGTGCAGCGTCAGGAGGAAAAGTTGCCTATGTGAGGGCTTCTGTCAGCCAGGCCTAATGACCCTACATCAGCCTCCAGGCTCCCCGCCTGTCAGGCCACCACTCGCCCGTCTGCAGCCCAGGGAGAGAGCACTGGTGAGCGGGTAGCACCTGACTGTGGCCCCGCTGAGTCCGGAGACACTTCTATGAGTTAATGTGTAGCGTTTCATAAAAGGAACTTTCCTGTTTACATTCGGTTTTGTTTTCCAAGTGGGATATTAAATGCTCTAAGGGTCACTGGGGATGGAATATATTTTTTTAAATGATTGTTTATTGTATTAATGTGCATTAATTAAATGTGCTGAGGTTTGTCATGATCCCCCTGCTGAGTTAGTTCTTGGAACCTTTTATAAAGCAATTTACAACAAGAAAAAAAACGACGGTTAATTATATGTATTTTGAGTTGGCAACACATTTCTCTTTTTAATTTGGAAAAAAAAACACTTTACTTTGGCACTATGTTTTTTTGCGAAAAAACAAAAAACTAAATCTGTCTCTTTTATCTCAGGCTTCAAACAAATGAAAGGGAGGCCTGCACTTCAATAATAATAACAACAAAGTGTATGTCGTTTGTTTGTTTGCGTGTCTAACTTGCACCATTACTGCCTTAATGACAGCCAATGTGATTACTCGGCACTTGCCAACGTATTTGAAGTTGTTATTATTTATTTTATTTATTATTATTATTATTATTATTATTATTATTTGTTATTTATGCCTCGTCTCATGCAAACTGTGTGCGGTCAAAAAGGAGGGCCGTAAGAAGATGATGGAGCTCTAAACCCGCACGGAGCACACACACACTTCTGGGGGAGGTAGATTAGCACCACTTTAATTCCCCCAAGGATATGGGCACTAAGCATGCCAATAACCACACTCCCAGGTTAGGGATGCTCATTCTAGGCCCCCTTGACAACCCTATAAGTCTAGACATTTTTTTATTATTATTATTTTCATTCCCGAGGATCCCAAACCTGTCCTCACTCCCGGAGGCTCTGCAGAGAGAGGATCACGTAGTAGGCAGAACACTTACGGAGGTAGTCAAAAGCTATGGAGCTGAACACAGCGGTGAATCAAGCCAATTAGAGATGACTTTTAATTCATTAGGATCTGCTGTTTATTAAGTAGTACTTAGATTTGGGATGGGGAAAGCGCTTAGAGTCTTCGCTGAGGAAATTACAGCAATGTTTTTGACGAGCTACGTAAGAGCAAGGGAAAAAAATTATCAAATCCTCAAAAAAGCCACAAATGTTCGGGGATCTGCTTTGATCGAAAGTTATCAGCGGTGTATATCTAAAATTGCCAAAGAAATCACTCTCTCTCTCTCCTAAGATTAGCGAAGTAATTGAACACGTAATCTATAGCGGTAATAAGAACACTACCCAAAAGCGAAGACAGGACTTTGACTCTGGAAAGGCACATTCTGGTGGCTGTAATTGAAGCTTTGAGACTGGAGTGATTGGCTGAGTGTGGGGCTATATGTGGAGTTTGGCGGAGGGGGGGGAGATAGGGATCAGCCAGGGAGAGGCCTGGGGACGCTGTCCTTCCACCACTGAAGGACACAGGGCTTTGTGGGGAGGGAGGGAGGGAGGGAGGAAGGAGGCATTGATTTTTGGCGCTGTGGTCGCGGGGCCTGTGATGGGCCAAGGCCTCGGCTCTGATCCCCCCCCCCCCCCCGCCTCGCCGGCGGCCGACGTGAGCCCCCGCCCTGATCCAGCCAAACCCACTAAAGACTGACACACACACACATGCTGGACCGCAGAGCAAAAGTCGGTGCTTACACAAACACACATACACCCACAAACAAACACATGTATACACATAGTACAGACCTACACAAACTCAAATACACATACAACCACACACACACCCACGTATACACATAGCACAGACTTACAAACACAAATACACTCACACACAAACCCACGTATGCACATAGCGCATAAATACACATACACCCACACACAAACATGTATACATACATAGAGTACAGACTTACATAAACACAAATACACTCACACACAAACCCACGTATGCACATAGCACAGACTTACATAAATACACATTCACCCACACTCAAACATGTATACATACATAGAGTACAGACTTACATAAACACAAATACACTCACACACAAACCCACGTATGCACATAGCACAGACTTACATAAACACACAAACACCCACAAACAAACACATGCATGCACAGTACAGACTTACAAAAACTCAAATACACATACACCCACACACAGACATGTATACAGACATAGAGTACAGACTTACATAAACACAAATACACTCACACACAAACCCACGTATGCATATAGCACAGACTTACACAAACACACACACACATATAAAAAAATTAAAAAAAAATCCTAATAACAATTGGTGTTTAACGACTTTTCTACGCCCTGGATCGTGACCTACGCCGTCAGCTTTCATTTCTGAGCCAAACAGCGCTACTGATTTGAAACACGCTAAAGGTCCGTTTCTGATGGTGGTGCGCTGGAGACAGTCGCTACGTTCACTCTCCCTACACACAAGTCACAACGGAGGGAGAGCCACAGATGTTGTACCTGAAGTCTCCTCGGGGTGCTTGTCCTTGATCACCACTTCACCTTAGCTGTTCTGCCCGAGACAGAAAAAAGAAACGGTCGTTCCGCTAGATCCTACACCCTGACATGTATTAAATCTCCGTGGATTGGCAGCGAACCCCGTTAGATCAAATTCTGACAGGTGCCCGAGACTTTTCCTGCCTTTTTATCTTTTTGTTCGAGTAAAATATGAGAGGGAAAAACAGAGAGCGGGAGATGCGGGTTTGGGTGGGGGGGGGGGCATGCATATTAAAAAGGGGGACTGTACAGGCTGTGGAGACGTCGCTTGTATACAGTACGTGCAAAGGGATCCTACTGATTTGTGTTCCTCTCGTATTCCGCACACCCCTAGTTTCAATGAGCTTGAATCTCTTCCCTCTTGCACAGTGCGGGTCGTGTAGCTGTTTTCCCGACGCTTTGGGATCCCGCGGATGCTCGGCCACGTTCCGGAACGCGTGGGCACACAACGGTCGAGGAGGGCTCGGCTTTGCTAACTGGACGAGAGCTATGTTTATACATCGGAGCGGAGGGGGGTGGGGGGGGGGGGGGTAGTTCTTAACGCTCAAATTGGTATTCCGCAAGAGCGTCCAATTACCTTTATGTGTGCTCCTCTCGACCAGGCTTAGGGCTGGAGTAAACATTGGGACGGGGCACGGAGGGCGAGGAGTGAAGGGAGAGGGAGGGAGACAGGACGCCGGTCCTAGGCCGCACCCAGCAGGCCACAGCATGACAAAGAGAGGCCCTCTCTCCTTCTCATCTAGTAAAAGGTCAGTCAGTCCCCCCCCCCCCCCTCTCTCTCTCTCCCTCCCTCCCTCCCTCCCTCCAATCCCTCTTTCTCTCTGGTACTACTCTCCCTCCCTCTTCCAAACTTTACCTCTGTTCTTTTTTATTTTTTTTTTTTTGGACCTGTGCTCCAGACTCTGCAGCAGAGGGCCAGCGGTAGTGTACGTCTGAAGATGGTATGGAAAGGTCAACGGATATAAGAAATACACCTCGGAGAAATGGGAAAGGGAACAGAAAACTCTCTTCTCGGCTTTCTGTTTGTCTGTGAGCGTGTGTGTGTGTGTGTGTGTGTGTGTGTGTGTGTGTGTGTGTGTGTGCGGGCGCGCGTACACAGGGCCGTGCAGGTACGCCGAGCACAACTTATTGTAGAACAACTGTGCATAGGAACACAATTCATTCACAGGCAGACATGACATCTCATTTGGAAGCTGTGGTTGGAGACAACAAACGTGTTCGTTCCCAGGCAGACGCGTCTCTGTAAAAAGAAGGTGGGTTAGTCGTGGGGAGTCGGACTGCCCTGGGACGTGTCGCTGACTAGCCCTGTCCCTCACCGTGTCAATGCCAAACAATAGGAATGACAGCAGAGCGATGATCGGAGACTCTGTGCATTCAGGACCACCGGCCCCCGCGGAGCCACGTCGCATAGCATCGCAACACACACACTTTAGTTCGGTCAAAACAACACCCAAGCAAGAGGGAGAGCAGAAAAGCGTTACCTTCAGGGGCCCACGGGGGTTGGGCGAGAGGTCGTGGTGGAAAGGTCAAAGGTGAGGTTTCCAGGACGTGAGCCCGAGGACGGGACAGAGAGGGAGTGGGACAGACAGTGGTGAGCTCACAGAGGACAGGAAGCATGGCGGGTGGTGGGGTGGGGGTGGTGGAGGGGTGGTGGGGTGGGGGGGGGGGGGCACAACCAAAAGCCAGAGAGATATGTGGCACGGGGACGGAGACAGGGACGGGGGACGGAGAGGGGGAGAGGGGGAGGGGCGGGGGGGTGAGAGGTGTCACAGGGGCGGTGGACAGAGAAACGGTGCTCGAGAAAATCAAGAGATTTGGGGGGGGGGGGGGGGGTGGAAGGATGAGGGGATGCCGGAAGAAAGGGAGAAGCAGAGGAGGAAGGAGGGAGGCGGAGGAGGAGGGTTTGGGCAGCGAGGTTTCTTTCCAACGACCTCCTCTTAAAGAAAAAGAAAAAGAAAAAAGATAACCAAAAAAAGGAAGGAGCCCATACCTTGGTCGTTTAACGTCAGGTGCGCCAGACCTTGAAGGAAAGAACAGAAAAAAAGAAAAGAAAGGAAAAAAGAAGGTCATAAAAGGCACGGGAGGGAAAAAAAGCATTGTCACAACGTTGGACTGCAGTTTGTGACAGACATCCCGGGGCAGACGCGGATGTCGAGAGTTCAAAACTCAAAGGTCAAAAAGATAGAGAGAGAGAGAGAGAGAGAACGAGAGAAAGAGAGAGAAGAGGTTAACGGAAAAAACAAGCAAACACTATCTTGAGTGAGGTGTGGTGGGGGGAATAGAAAAAAAAAAGCATTTTCATTTGGCGCAACCCCCGAAGGCCATTGCTCACACAAATGCTTTTTTTTTTCTCTGAAGTACTTATGGAACACACACAAAACTGTTTGGCAGAGAAAAACACTTTGAACCGGGGCCTTGTCTAAGCTATGTTGTCCTAAACTTTAGTTCTGCAAATGATAAACGCTCAATTGTGCGGGCGCACACGGCCTCACACGGAGAGAGATAAACGGTGAAAAATCTACGCTGAGACTTCGCTCTGGTTGAGCGGAACAGCCCCTGAGCTAAAGAGCACACTCCACGGACGCAAAACGCATTATTTACAGCTTCAGAAACCCAGGCGTCTGAGTTGTGGTCCCTGCCCGGTTCGGTCTGAAACGTACAAAGCTTTCTCCAACCAGAATGAACCTGTACATACCATAGGAGCCTCAATTACACCGCCAGACCAAAGAGAAGAAAACAACAGCCATTATAACAAGTGGTCATCACGGGCAAAATCGCTGTTTTCGTGGGGTAGCTAGGCAGTGCTTGATTCATGAGACTTTGACAGCAAGAAAACAGATAACAGACAGCTTATTCCTGCAGAGAGTAAGCATATTTAGTTTTGATTTCACGAGAACAGAGATGCATTCAAAATGCACATTGGCTTGCCTTTCAAATGAACAAGGAAATATATTTGAACCTAAGGGTTGCATATACTTTGCTTCACCCACCCGACTCCAGTGATATACAATCATCCTGGACGCTTAAACTGAAACAAAGAATTGTGTCATAACGGTCGCCTTTCCTCTCTCTCTCTCTCTCTCTCCCCCCCCCCCCCCCCCCCCCCCCCCACACAAAAAGAACCAATCAGAAACGCCCGCCCTGACACTGCCATGGTGACCGGTCCAGGCTAAATTGACTCCCCGGTAAATCCTAGCAGAGAGAAGACAATCACATGGACTCCGATTGGCAATGCTACCTCCTGCACCACGAAATAACATCGCCCGCCACGGGGTCAAGGCTCCCGCACCGCAAGGTCAAACATCCGCCATCCAATCAATACGGCTCCCACCGCAGGCAATTTTCCCGGGGAAGACCCCGAGGAACGGCAACGGGAGGGACAGCCCCTCCGAGAACCCCTTTTGGAAAACGTGGAGCAACAACAGCGGCGGCAGCGTGTGACGGATACACGTGTTCCGTCCACGCTTTCAGCGCCCCTAGTAAATAACGTGCTTACAAAACATAACCTGACAGCTCCGGAGACGTGCGTCTTCGGTCAAACTTAAAACTAATCGCGCTGAGGCAACAGACTGACGTGACCGGAGTGGGAGTCGGCTGTTCGCCTCCGATCGATGGATCTGTCCTTTAGATATTTGACCCGCGGCGCCTCCCGTCAACAGGTGGGGCGCGGCGCGGATAACGGCGCCCCCGCCTGTCAGCCCGCTCACGGCTCAAACGGGGCACGCTCCCGTCAGCTGTCAATCAGCCGGGAAATGATGGCAGTAAGTGAAGCATCTCTCTCTGCTCAGCCAGCAAATCACAGGGCCCATCTCTCCCACCCGCCAATCAGGAAGCAGACGGCACATGCATGCAAACGCAGACTCTCTCTCTCTCTCACACACCCACATACAGGCATACACACAAACACACACACACACCTATTCTCTATGCTACAAGTCCACTCCATTCTCCCCTCCTTCATTAATAACGTCTAAGATTGTCAGTCTGTTGATGTCAGACAAAACGCAGCAGGAAAATGAAGATGCTCTGGAGTTTTTATCAGCCTCAGTCGCCCTGTCCTCCGCAGGCCTCTCTCCCGAGCTGGGTGCATAATCACTGTCCCTCCAGCTCCTCCTGGCCTGTCACCGCTTTCATAATCCATTAAGCAGATAAGAGGCTCTGTCTGTGGGGCGGCCCTGCTGCGGAGGGTGCATACCAAATCACCATCCGGACCCTCGCATCCCTCAGGGCCACCACGGATATCATGGAGGGAGGGAGGGAGAGAGAGAGAGGAGAGGGGGGGGGGGGACCGAGAGGCAGAGACAGAGAGAGATACCGACAGGCAGAGGAATGGGGAGAGCGAGAGAGAGAGAGAGCGAGAGAGAGAGAGAGAGAGAGAAAGGCAGAGAGGCAGAGAGCGAGAGAGAGGCAGAGAGAGAGAAAGAGGGAGAGAGAGAGAGAGAGAGCGAGAGAGAGAGGGAGACACACAAAGAGGAGGAGCAGGTCAGTGTGTGGGGGTGAGTGCAGCATTAGCAGCAGCTGCTGGTCGGCTGCCCTCCTCACAGATCCAGCATCGTGGGGGGGGGCACAGCCAAACTGCCATTCATCAGAGCGCAGGTGCTCTCCTAAATATCACACGACGAGGCGTGTGTGTGTGTGTGTGTGTGAGAGAGACACCCCCACACGTATGACCTGCCAGAGACCACAGGGCTTGGGAGAACGAGGGCACCGCGTGTGTGTGTGTGTGTGAGAGACACAGGGTCGCGGCGTGGGCCAGACAGGCTGAGAAGACCAGGGGGCCGTCACAGCCCGTCTCAAAGCCCCCCCCCCCCCCCACGCTCCCAGGAAGAAGACGATGCCGCCCCTCCTAAAAAAAGAGGTGAGCGGGGGGGCCGAGGTCACATCCTGGTACATAGCCGGGACGGCGCCACCTGTTTGTTAAGCCTCCGCCGCGCCGTCGGAGAGCTAATCAAATTACCGTCACGGGGAGCGGTCTCCCCTCCGCCATATTGAGAGCGTAATGAAAACGATGAGCAGAGCCTGTGACGCCGCCGCTCCCACCCCCCCCCCCCCCCCCTACACACACACACACACACACTCCCACATCCGAGGGATTTCATTATGTCAGATTTCAATGGTCCGGCGGCTCACAGATGGGAGTGTCTAGCGCGGCGCGGGCCGGGGCAGGGACGGGTTCTGATTGGCTGGAGTTGATTGAGTGGCAGATGGCGAGGGGGGGGGGGGGTTTATCGTTTTGTCGTTAGGGTGGGGGAATCGTGCCCCAGCGGAAAAAGGAGGGCATCGCTCCCCTGCTCCGTCTTGTTTTCGATCTCTCCTCCTGCTTCCTCCCTCTCTCTCTCTCTCTCTCTCTCCCGCCAGAAATATCGCCTTTGTCGCGTGTACTCTCTTTCTCCTCTCTCTCACTCCATCTCCACCCCTCTCTCCCCCACTCTCCTCTACCCCCCCTCCCCCACTCTCTCGTTTCATCTTCACATCCAAATCTCAATCAGCCAGCTGCCGCCCCCCCCCCCCCTCCCTCCCTCCTCCTCCCTCCATCCTCTCCTCCAGCTCACAGTTCCTATGCTGCATGGCTTAATGGCAGCCCGTCGCCCCTCTGCTCCTCAGGCCCGAGGTAAGCAGGGACGGTGCTCTGCCTACAGCAGCGGCTCCAGACACACTCTGGGGTCTTCCCATATAGATCCCCTCTCTCTCTCTCTCTCTCTCTCTCTCTCTATGTCTCCCCATTCTCTCTCTCTCTCTCTCCCTCCTCCCCCCCCCCCCTCTCTGAGTGTTGCGCCGCTCTTCAACAGGTCTCCGCCGCTCACGAACACCTCTCGAGACCCCGGCAGCGTCACCACGCAGCATCGTTACTCCGCGCGCACAGCTGACAGGGGCGTGGGGCAAAAAAAACAAAAAACAACATTTGTTTTAAGACTTGTCTGGAGAGGGTAGAAGGCGATTAACACTCGTCTCCTACCGGGGGGGGGGGGGGCATGTTTAATGCAGTGGACCGGCCACACAGAGGGGACTTCTGAGTGCCGCAGTAACTCATCTCCCCCGGAGGGGCGACGGAGGGGCTACAGGCACGTGCGCCGAGCAGCCAAAACTGGAAGGTTAGAAACCAGCCAATGCGGGGATAAAAGGTGGCGGCGGCGGCGCATGAGGACGAGGTGCCCTCTGAGGTGTGTAGCTGGTCAGGCTGTCTTATCTGAGGCATGTAGCTGGTCAGGCTGTGTTCTCTGAGGTGTGTAGCTGGTCAGGCTGCGTTATGAGGCATGTAGCTATGGTCAGGCTGTGTTCTCTGAGGTGTGTAGCTGGTCAGGCTGTCTTATCTGAGGTGTGTAGCTGGTCAGGCTGTCTTATCTGAGGCATGTAGCTGGTCAGGCTGTGTTCTCTGAGGTGTGTAGCTGGTCAGGCTGTGTTCTCTGAGGTGTGTAGCTGGTCAGGCTGTGTTCTCTGAGGCGTGTAGCTGGTCAGGCTGTGTTATGAGGCATGTAGCTATGGTCAGGCTGTGTTCTCTGAGGTGTGTAGCTGGTCAGGCTGTGTTCTCTGAGGTGTGTAGCTGGTCAGGCTGTCTTATCTGAGGCATGTAGCTGGTCAGGCTGTGTTCTCTGAGGTGTGTAGCTGGTCAGGCTGTGTTCTCTGAGGTGTGTAGCTGGTCAGGCTGTGTCCTCTGAGGCATGTAGCTGGTCAGGCTGTGTTATGAGGCATGTAGCTATGGTCAGGCTGTGTCCTCCGAGGCGTGTAGCTGTGGTCAGGAGTGTCTGAGCGGGGTCCCGGGCTCAGCGACACGTCCAATGGGACCTCCACGGCTGCTCCACTAGCAGAGCCCTGGTATTGACTGAGGGCCCCCTTAGGGAGAGTGGCGGTCAGAGAGGCCAAGATGCACAGCAAACACCCATGTGACTACACACACACACACACACACACACACACACACACACACACGCTTAACAGTCAATAAACCAGCTAGTTCAAAAAACACCAATTGAATGGAAAATTGAGTGATGCTGATTTTATTTGCTTCAAGCAGCTCCAGGTAGTTTCTTATAAAAGGTGGTGATGGCTGCCTCTACAGTTTTCTTAGTATAGTTATTTTCCCTAACCGTCGCAATGAAGACATGCAGAATGCTCGTGGTCACTGCACATCGCTAGCATGATCAACCATTATATCTCTTCCTGATATAGTCACGCACTTCCTTGTGCCGTAAAGCAAATCGTCAGTTTCTGTTTTTATGTCAGTTTATATATGTATGTATGTATGTCTGTATGTATGTATGTATGTATGTATGTATGTATGTATGTATGTATGTATGTATGTATGTATGTATGTATGTATGTATGTATGTATGTATGTATGTATGTATGTATGTTTGTATCTAAACGGGTGTGTTGTGTGTGTGTGTGTGTGTGTGTGTGTGTGTGTGTGTGTGCACGTGCTTGTGTGCGCACGTGTGTGTGTGTGTGTGTGTGTGTAGGTGCGCGTGTGTGTGTGTGTGTGTGTGCGCACGTGTGTGTGTGAGTGTAGGTGCGCGCGTGTGTGTGTAGGTGCGCGTGTGTGTGTGCGTGTGTGTATTTGTGTAAGTGCGTGTGTGTGTGTGTGTGAGTGTGTGTGTGTAAGTGCGCGTGTGTGTGTGTGTGTGTGTGTGTGTGTGTGTGTGTGTGTGTGTGTGTAGGTGTGTGTGTGTGTGTGTGTGTGTGTGTACGTGGGAGTGTTTTGACAGAAAATACCACTGGGAACCGTTGACCCAAGGCAAGGCACTTAGGCTGAGTGGGACTGGCATTAAATCTTCATGGCGGCCCACCTCCTTTTTCTCCTCGGCAGCCCACATAAGGTGTAAAGACCAGGGCACTAAGCTGTTTTCAAACATGGCAATCTATTCAAAACATTACGTAAGGGCAAGGGTGTTGTTAGGAAAGATTACAATCGCACACGTAGGACCCTCGTTTGCATGCGGATGAAATTAATTCAGGTTCAATCCGAACGCCAGAGAGGCAAGCCAGAGAGAGGAGAGGGTTTGAATGGGATATTACGCCTTCATAAACGACTGAAGGTAGTGTGTTCGACGGTGCGCGTCAGTCAGTGTGTGCGCGTGTGTCCGTGTGCGTTTACTTGTTTGTTTGCTCGTGTTTATGTGTGCGTGTTTGGTAACAGTCCTCAGCTCCCCGTGTACGCGGATTACGAGAGGATTGTGAAGAAATCCAAAAAGAACCGGTCACAAACTCAGCCGGCGCTGCGTTGTGCCTGGCACCGCTTGTTCATTAACGAATGAATGGGTTAGGGCAGGAGACTGGCACCGGGGAAAGCTTTTCTGTTTCTTCACAAAGTCGTTGGTAAATAAACAGGCCCTCCATACGACGTCACAGAACCTGTTTAATAGCAGGGAGTCTCTTCAGGGCGGACGGACAGGGAGCACACGTTGGCACAGTTTACACTACGACACCCTCAGAACACACCCTAACCCCCAACAATGTCAGCACGTCCAAGGAAAACCTATTTGGGGGGGGGGGGGGGGGGGGGGGGACCAAGGCATATAGTCATGTAGAACAAGGGACAAGGATTATCCAGATCGATGATGTCCTTCCCCGTGCGGCCTAACAGCGTTCCGTCAAAGACGTCTCCCACAGCAGCTGCCTCCCACTCCACAGTATCCCTTTCTGAAGCTACACATCCGCCAGCTCATCTCCGAGAACCAAATAAATCCGCCAGCTCATCTCTGGGAACCAATTACATCTGTTCCTGCCTCCCATTCTCCTCCTCCCAGATGGGTCAACCGACTCATTTGGACGCAGGGAAAAAAAGGGTCGCTTCTCTCCCTCTCATGTATGGCACCCATCCTTCCTTCCTCCCCTCCCCTCCCCTCCCCTCCCCTCCCTCTCCGCCCGTCCTCCCCACAACGACGGCAGGCATCAATAGCCCCAGATGCGGTTGGCCAATAGCTCATCCAACTGATCCAGCCTTCGCTCCCAGTGCCAGGCCCTGCCCGCCACCGACCCGAGCGGCGAACGCCTCCGATTGCCACTCGACGCCCTCCCGGAGCCATTAGGGAGCAGCTGGAAACCAGAGCTGGAGCCGACAAGTGTGACTTTCTCTTTTCAACCCGCTGACGCCACGACTGTGATTTCCACCTAATGACAAAATAACACGTGAGGACGCGTCGAGCTGAGAGAGAGACAGAGACAGAGAGAGAGAGAGAGAGAGAGAGAGAGAGAGACAGAGAGAGAGAGAGACAGAGAGAGAGAGAGAGACAGAGAGAGAGAGAGAGAGAGAGAGAGAGACAGAGAGAGAGAGAGACAGAGAGAGAGAGAGAGAGAGAGAGAGAGAGAGAGACAGAGAGAGAGAGAGAGAGAGAGAGAGAGAGAGACAGAGAGAGAGAGAGAGAGAGAGAGAGACAGAGAGAGAGAGAGAGAGAGAGAGAGAGAGAGAGACAGAGAGAGAGAGAGAGAGAGAGAGAGAGAGAGACAGGAAGCTGAGCTAACTAACCCTTCCCGCCGGGGTGAACTATTAGCGGAGTTGACGGCCACGCGGCGCGGCTCTCGCTCCTCCTCCTCCTCCTCCTCCTCCTCCTCCTCCTCCTCCTCCTCTTCCTCCTCCTCCGCCGCCACGCGGCGTTCCCGCTCCCTGAGCTCGCTTCCTCCTCGTGCGGCCCCTCCAGTTCCCTCCATTAGTCCCCCCGCTGTGCTCGGCGTTCCTAACCAACGGGGGCCTTTCCCATTGCCGCCCTTCCAGAATAGCCTTTCAGCCTCACCCGTTAGCCCTAAGGGGGCCTTCCAGAAAGGCGCGTGGCCTCGACTCAACGCGTCGACTCAACAAGCGCTCCGAGCGTGCTCGCTGCTGCTGAACACCAGCGTTGACTTGACGCTCAACTGGGACTCCGCCCCCCCCCCGCCCCCCCCCCCCCCAATAGGTGGGCCTCAGCAGGTGGCCATGTCGACACAGGATAATGGGATATTAATGTGCATCCCGGGTCGGCGCGCCATTCTATGCAGATCGTTGGGTTGGGTAAACACAATTAAAAGTGCCAGGGAAAAGTTTAGATCATCACGAGGAAACGCGCAAACCCACAAAACGTGTTGACGTGCGCACGCGTTCCGTATGGGGGGGGAGTGGCGTCGGGAGGAAAGCAGGATTGCAAAGGATCGTTTTTTTTTTCACGTGATGTTTTTTTTTTTTGCATGGCGTCACGACTCTCCTCCTGACTCGCTCACGGCCGGAGTGCGCGGGCTCCCGATGCCAAACCTTATTTTTCCCGTCTTGTTTCTTTTGGCCTTTTCCATGTTTTCCTTCTGTTCTACAGAACCGTAAGTGTGACGTTCCACGCTCAGTGGTCTCAGTGTCAAATGCTCGTTCGTTCCAGCCAGGGAAATGGAAAGGAAATGTACGTGGTTCATGAATCGAAGTAAATCATTATGAGAACGTTAACCAACAGCACGTGTAAAGCACCTAATCCTCGCACCTACTGCAAACGAGAGAGAGAGAGAGAGAGAGAGAGAGAGAGAGAGTGAGCAAGAGAGATAAAGAGAGAGAGGGAGAGAGGAAGAGAGAGAGACAAAGAGAAAAAGAGGGAGCGAGAGAGAGAGAGAAAGAGAGAGAGAGACAGAGAGAGAGACAGAGAGACAGAGAGAAAGAGAGAGAGAGAGAGAGAGAGAGAGAGAGCGACAGAGAGAGGGAGAGGGAGCCGATGACGAGAAAACGAAACAGCAGCGAACCTTGTAAGCAAACATTTCGGCTTGTATTCAAAACCAGGTTGTGTGTGTGTGGGGGGGGGGGGGGCGTCTTGGTGGCGCTGCGCTGTGAAATAGCTGTGCCAGGGCCGGAACCTTATTTCACGTACTGGTAGGCGCCAAGAAAAGGGCCCCGCGCTGACAACATCCGAGCCGGGGACCCCAGACAGAGAAGAGCCGCGGCGGAGGACGTCAGGGAACACGGAGGGTACGTGTCCGGGTAAAGTCAACCCCGAGTTTGAATGAGTGGCGCGTTACTGGCACTCCCACCCTGCAATGCCCAAAGGCTGCTAATAAACTTTATCGCCCCCTTCATTAATCATTTTCACTCATGATGCTAGAAAATTCCACCTTGAGGTGTCAGCGATGTTATCCGGGGAAAACCAAACGGGCTCCGAATAAGGAGGGGAAAAGGAGAGGCGGCATCGGGAAAGTGCCGCCACGAATCCTTTCCTCCACCGACCCGTGATTGGAAATCTATTTTGCCGAGCGTCACGTGACCGCACGAGTCCATGTGCAGACGTGGGAGCTGGGATGCTGCGGCTCGGCTGTCCGTCGGCATGGCAACAGGCTCCGGTTTGTCGTTTCCCTCCCCCCCCCCCCCCCCCCCCCCCGCCATGACGACGGCCTCATTGCCGTAGCGGCAAGAGCATTTTATTTTTTATTTTTTTCTCCCTCTTTTCAACTAACCTCAGCTCTCTTTGGACGTATTTCCCTTCTCTCTTTTTCTCTCTCTCTTCCCCTCCCTCTTTATCTTCAGCTCATTCCCGTAGTGCCCCCCCCCCCCCCTCTTCCTCCTCCCTCCTCTCTCCCGCTCGCTTTCTTTCTCAGCAAGCAATTAAGTCGTGCCATTGTGTGTTCTTATAACATTATCCTCCTAATATATAGAGTTCCTACCGGTAAAGTCAAATGGAATTTGCATTTAAAAGAGGTGGGGAAACCTAATAAGGGAATATCGTTATTATATTAGGGGTCTGACTCAAGCAGGTAGAAAAAAAATAACATGTTTTGTGATCCGGGGTGCTTTGGTCCAGAAAATGAAACACAGACAGTAAGTATAAGTCAATAAAATAAAGCTCTACCCTTTGATAAATCAGGGTGCCGCTGTTAAATTGACTTTGGGGGTAAATCCATTTTATATTGCAACAAATCGTGCGCGCCATTAAGCCCACATTTTCCCAACGCGTATTGTTTTGCCGTAAGTACTCTCCAGCTAACCTGGTAATATCCAGACGTTTTGGAATTGATGCACCAGCCCTCGATAGCTATCTTTATGCCACAGTCTCACAGGCCTGCCACGGAACCACATGCTACCTGCTAAGCTTTATAGAAACAGTGCTATTTGAAATACATATTTCATTAGATATCTTTCTCAGTCGGTGAAATTCAAGTCTGTGCGATCAACATTCATCCCATTCGACCTGTGAATACATCACACAGTATTCCTAGGGGCTTGGTTATACGGAAAGTATAAATAATATAGGAACGCTTGCAGTGTTAAGGTGTGTGTGGTGCTGTGCTGTCTACAGTGAAGCTGGGCTTTAGTGCTACCTCGCCCCTTTCCTGACCGGTTTTCCTCGGGAGAACGTCCAAATGCATTTATCTCATATCTTCTAACATGCCTGTGTATCATATCCTGTGCACAGCCATAGAGAGGGATAGTAAAACCATCTGTCTATACAGCACCTAGGACTGGGTCTGTTACTCTAAGGGTCCCGTGGAGCTGCAGGCTGGCAAAGAGACCCACTCAGTCATGCACCCTGTACCAGCATGGGGCCTTCCTCGGTGTGGGCTTACGCTGGAGAAACCACCGGAGACTGACGCGGGGGGCTGCTTGTGCAATACGGAGGGCTTCCTACCTGTGTGTGTGTGTGTGTGTGTGTGTGTGTCTGTCAGTGTGTGAGAGTCCTGCCAACGCCCAGGGGCCAGCCAGATAAACACGCTGTCCCACAGCGACCGCTGCGCCTCTGGCTACCTCTCCTCTGAGCGGGTCCTACGAACACCAGGCGACGCGTCCCTCCACCAGCCGGCCGCCATCTCCCGCTCTGCTGGTGCTGTTCCCGATTCCTCCCCCCCAAAAAGGAGGCATCGACGAGCGGCGGGAGCGCTCGGTGCAAACGCCAACAGCCGGCGTTGATTTGGGGGGGCCACCCCCGTCGCTGGGGTAGGGGGACGTGTGGCCGCGGCCCCGCCCCTCTCCACCTCGGCAAGGTGGATCTGAACCCTAAGCCTAACCCTGGGATAGGGGGACGCGTGGCCCCACCCCTCTCCCCCTCCACCCCGGCACAGCAGATCTGAACCCTGAGCCTC
This sequence comes from Galaxias olidus, assembly GCA_026901105.3. Taxonomy (NCBI): domain Eukaryota; kingdom Metazoa; phylum Chordata; class Actinopteri; order Galaxiiformes; family Galaxiidae; genus Galaxias; species Galaxias olidus. The sequence continues at coordinate 90,726 of JAPMUY010000060.1, read as the reverse complement.
ACCCTAACCCTGAGGTAGGGGGGACGCTTGGCCCTCCCCCTCCACAGCGGATCAGAGGGCTGGACCCTGACCCTGACCCTGACCCTGACCCTTCGACGTGACGGTGGATCAGAGGGCTGCAGCGGTGAGTGGCGTCTGAGCGTCAGCGGGCCCGGGCAGGCGGCCATGTTGGCTCTGAGCGCGCGCGCGTGTGGGGGAGCCGGCGGCTGCTGGATAAGCCCGTTCCCATGGAGGCCGTGAGAAACAGGATTATGGGCTCAGAGCAGGGAGGGGGGGCATGTGGTTCGGGGGGGGGGGTCACCGATTGGCAGGAGGAAGAGGAGGGTTCCTGTAAAGCCTCGCCCGAGGTTTTGGACGCCAGTTGGGCTTTTGTTTCCCTCCTCTCACGCAAACATCCGCTGCGGCGGCGACAAAGCCGCAGTGACGCTCGTGGGCGCGGCTAAAGATAGCGGTCTAGATTTAGACGCTTTGAGTTATTCATTTCTCCACTCTGCCTCTCGTTAGCCTCGGCTAGAGCCCGGGAGAGGAGAGACCACCTCTCAGAGCGACGGGGGGGGCTTTTTACACGACGCCGGTGAGGCTGACGCGCAACCACGCCGACCCAGATCGCTGGAACGCACGGCCGCGGAGGCCGAGGAGCTATCGGGTGGGCCTGGTTTGGTTCAGCTTACCGAGGAACGGTTCGGTACCGCAGTGGGAAGAAACAAAAAAACTGCAATAAAGAGTGACTTGCTGTTAGGCCTGTTAGGAGTCTGTGTGGTTGACTCAGAGTAGGGCTGATATGACGCGCACGCACGCACGCACGCACACACACACACACACGCGCGCACGCGCACATGCGCACACACACACGCGCGCACGCGCACATGCGCACACACACACACACACACACACACACACCCCAGCGGGTGGTATTGTTCCGACAGGATAGCTGACCAGTGAACTGCTCAGTTCAATTACATGCAATTATCCAGCCTCCCTCCTAGCAGAGAAAGAGCTTTGTCTGGCCCGGGCCTGGAAATGGAAGATGGAAGCTGTGGTCTCAATGGGCGGCCATTCTTTCGGTATTGGACCCAAACCCAGGAGGGAGCACCTCGAGATTACTGCTGCCGCTAGTGGTGGAGAAAGAGGGAGAGAGGAAGAGAGAGAGTGTGTGTGTGTGTATATGTGAGTGTGTACATGTGAGTGTGTGAGTGTGTGTATGTCTGAGTGTGTGTTTACTGCCTAGGCCAAAGTAACTACCACTACATAGTCCTGATGAGGATATGCATGGTCAGATGGTCTGGCTACAAACCTTACACTTACAATATAGAGTGAGGCTCTATAGAGGAGTGGTCTTGTACAACGAGACACAAAGATTAGCATGCATGACCGAAATCGAAAAAAAAAAACAACATGTGTCCAGCCTGAACTTCAGCATATTCTCCAGGTTGTCCTGCAGCGCTAGCTTTAATTCCATTCACATTCATATGAAAAGGCCGGCGTTTAAACATTAAATGGCCTCCACACCCGGACGGAGTCTGATTGATTTCAGAATATGATTTATAGAGGTGGCGGACCGCATTGACCAAAATCCACCTCTTTGGCTCTCCGTTTCAATCCATTTCTGACGTAAACCCCGGTAATTAGAACTAATCACCCTGCACGGAGAGCTCCCTTACCGGGGATACACACTGATAGGGCCTGAGTGGACAGGGGCAGGGCAAAGACTTCACAAAGTGGAATCGATAGTCAGCCCCTCTCTCTCCTCCGCCACAGTCCGACACGCCGCACACTGTAATTAGCTCCGTCGCCAAAATACCCAAATCAATTAATAAGAGGTGTTAGGAAACAGGGGGCCGCCGCCGTTGGATAATTTGACCGTTTTGGTTAACGAGCGGGGTTGAAAATGGCCGCAGTGCTTTCTCGCCAGCTCTCCGGTCCGTTCTGCGGGAAGTCCAAACATCTCTCGCCCAGGGGCTCCTTCTACATCTCCTCTCTGATACCATGAGGCTTGCTCTGTATCACAGTGTGTGGCACGTGTGTGTGTGTGTGTGTGTGTGTGTGTGTGTACTACGTATGTGCGTCTGTGTGGCATGTGCACTGCATGTGTGTCTGTGTGGTGTGTGTGTGTACTACGTATCATGTGCGTTTGTGTGGTGTGTGCACAACATGTGTGTCTGTGGGGTGTGTGCTCAGCATGTGTCTGTGTGTGTGTGCGTGTGTGTGTGTGTGTGTGTGTGTGTGTGTGTGTGTGTACTAATAATGTGCGTCTGTGTGGTGTGTGCACAGCATGTGTGTCTGTGTGGTCTGTCTGTGTGTGTTTGTACTATACATGTGCGTCTGTGTGGTGTGTGCACAGCATGTGTGTCTGTGTGGTGTGTCTGTGTGTGTTTGTACTATATTTGTGTGTCTGTGTGGTGTGTCTGTGTGTGTTTGTACTATATTTGTGTGTCTGTGTGGTGTGTCTGTGTGTGTTTGTACTATATTTGTGTGTCTGTGTGGTGTGTCTGTGTGTGTTTGTACTATATTTGTGTGTCTGTGTGGTGTGTCTGTGTGTGTTTGTACTATATTTGTGTGTCTGTGTGTGTTTGTACTATATTTGTGTGTCAGCATGTGTGTCTGTGTGTGTGTGTGTACTATATATGTGTGTCTGTGTGTGTGTGTGTGTACTATATATGTGTGTACTATATGTGTGTCTGTGTGTACTATATATGTGTGTCTGTGTGTGTGTGTACTATATATGTGTGTCTGTGTGTGTGTGTACTATATATGTGTGTCTGTGTGTGTGTGTGTACTATATATGTGTGTCTGTGTGTGTGTGTACTATATATGTGTGTCTGTGTGGTGTATGTACTATATATGTGTGTCTGTGTGGTGTGTGTACTACATATGTGTGTCTGTGTGTGTGTGTGTGTGTACTATATATGTGTGTCTGTGTGGTGTGTGTACTATATATGTGTGTCTGTGTGTGTGTGTGTGTACTATATATGTGTGTCTGTGTGGTGTGTGTACTATATATGTGTGTCTGTGTGTGTGTGTGTGTGTACTATATATGTGTGTCTGTGTGGTGTGTGTACTATATATGTGTGTCTGTGTGGTGTGTGGTCAGCATGTGTGTCTGTGTGGTGCGTCTGTGTGTGTGTGTACTATATATGTGTGTCTGTGTGGTCAGCATGTGTGTGTGTGTGTGTGTGTGTGTGTGTGTACTATATATGTGTGTCTGTGTGGTCAGCATGTGTGTGTGTGTGTGTGTGTGTGTGTGTGTGTGTACTATATATGTGTGTCTGTGTGGTCAGCATGTGTGTGTGTGTGTGTGTGTGTGTGTGTGTGTGTGTGTGTACTATATATGTGTGTCTGTGTGGTCAGCATGTGTGTGTGTGTGTGTGTGTGTGTGTGTGTGTGTACTATATATGTGTGTCTGTGTGGTGTGTGGTCAGCATGTGTGTCTGTGTGGTTTGTGTGCGGCATGTTTGTCTATATGTCGTGTGTGTGTGTGCGACATCTGTGTCTGTGTGGCGTGTATGTATGCATGTGTATGTATGTGTGTGCCAATGTGTGTGTGTGTGTGTGTGTGTGTGTGTGTGTGTGTGTGTGTGTGTGTGTGTGTGTGTGTGTGTGTGTGCGTGTGCTTGTGCTTGCGCACGCGCGTGGGGGGGTAATCAATAGCCTCCCTGGGTTCCTGTGATCTATGGGGGTGGTACAGGGCCCAGCCCGGTCTAAGGGACCGCCGGGGTAATGGTGAAGCTGGACCATCTGCTGTGGTGCCCAGGGGGAAGGGTGGCAAGCTGGGCCGGCCATGTTCTAATGGGGCTGGGCATGCACGTGTGTGTTTGTTTTGCCCTGTGTGTGTGTGTGTGTGTGTGTGTGTGTGTGTGTGTGTGTGTGTGTGTGTGTGTGTGTGTGTTGTGCCCTGTGTAGGCGCCATGTGTGTGGAGACACAGAAATGGGAGTGAGAGAGAGTGATGGTGTGTCTGCGTGCATACGTGACAAGGGTTAATTCCTTGTCACATGCTTGCTTGAGGAGGTACTCATGCATTAATGCGTCTGTGTGTTTGTGCCGCTATGTGTGTGTGTGTGTGTGTGTGTACTTGTACTGAATTCAGTCCAAATAAATGTCTGGATGTTGAAATGAGAACGCCGCTGATGTGAAGACCATGCCAGGCACGACGAAGGCTGAAGTGCATGTGTGTGAATGCATTGTAGTGCCCATATGAAGGCACACGTGCTAGGTGATGCTAGAGATGCTGTTGTACACCACAACATGTTGGTTTGAGTCAGAAAGCATATTATAATGTCTTCGGACGCATGCAAAGAGAAATGTCCCTTGGCTGAAACCGAATGATTGTGGTGTGTGTGTGTGTGTGTGTGTGTGTGTGTGTGTGTGTGTGTGTGTGTGTGTGGTCTGCTCGTCTTATCTCCCTCTGCCAGGCCCACTCTGCTCACAAACACTCCACAGAGCCTCTAGCTGTCACTCATGGCGTCGCGCAGCCTTGACAAAATGTCACAGAATCCAGGGGCGCAATGGGAGAGAGAGAGAGAGATAGACAGAGAGAGAGAGAGAGAGACAGAGAGAGAGAGAGAGAGAGAGAGAGAGAGAGAGAGAGAGAGAGAGAGAGAGAGAGAGAGAGAGACACAGAGAGAGAGTAGCAGGCGTGGGAGTGGGCCCGCTGCGCTGGATGAGATGAGTAGGGTTCCTCCCACCGGGGGCCATTATTTGCTGGCTCCCTTCACTGAGCGCTCACACATACAGCTCCACCCGTCTGGATCCCCCCTGGGTCAAATATGGGTGGCTTTGCCAGCACCCAGTGGGACTAAGACCCTCAGTCTCCTTGAGCAGTATCTCTAATGTCTATTTAGTTCATCTAGGCTTGATTTCAGAACGACCACGCATGCAATTTGAGACCGCAGATGAACACGCTAGCCCACTCACTCACACATGAACACACGCGTGAACACACACCCACACCCACACACCCACACCCACACACACACACACACAGTTCTGTGGTGACTGCCAGGCGTAGAGTTGCCGGGACACGTGTCTGCCCCTACGCAACAAACGCATACATATCAACTCAAACACACACACACACACCAAAAACATCCTTTCAGACTGACAAACACACACACACACACACACACACACACACACACACACACACACACACACACACACACACACACACACAGATCCCTCGACGGGGAACGCCCTGAGTCGTTATCTGCACGGTTCCGACCAAACGGCGTCGGCGCGATAACTATCTCTCCGGGCCGGCGTGTGGAGACGGGGAGAGGACGGCATCCTAAATAATAATGGCCCTCATCCATTCCCGCTGACAGCCCATGTGGCAGCGCCGCGCCGACGGGAGAGCGCGGGGGGGGGGGGGGGAGAGAATAAAAACACCAACATACGCTCACACAGAGAGACAGTGATGTATGACCCCGCGCTACCTGTGCTGGGCCGGCGCCGACACACGCACGCACACGCTGGCGCACACACGCGCGCACACACACACACACACACACACGTGATTGCACACTCTCGGAGAGGAGCGACGCATTGGGAGACGAGCACTCAGGCGGCGATCCGTGCGAGCGCGGGCTAACTCGAACGCGGTCCGGCCCGCTCTGTAGTGTAAGCCACTCTACTTAATGAACGCCAGAGTGGGGGGGATGGAGAGAGTGTGTGTGTTTTACGCCGCGCCACTCGTTCCACTCCACGTCGCCCTGTCAGATTAGACCGGTGTGTGTTTGCCAGAGATGGGACTTGACGGACATTTCCATTAAAATATCTCACGTTATAAGCGCTGTTAGTGGGCGTGTGCGTACGTTTGTGGCTGTTTGTGTACGTGTTTATGTTTGTGGCTGCGTGTATGTATGTGTGTATATTTGTGGCCGTTTGTGTGTGTTTGTGTATATGTTTGTGGCTGTGTGTATATGTGTGGCTGTGTGTGTGTGTGTGTGTGTGTGTGTGTGTGTGTGTGTGTGTGTGTGTGCACTCTCCTCTTACCTCCTATCTGGTCATGCAGGCACGTCTTCTACCTGTATATGTCATGCAAAACCCCGGCTCCCACCGCGCCCGTCCGAATAACAGGCGAGGGCTGACGAGATAGCTTGGAAACGCGAGTGTTGCTACCGGAGGGCTGGAGAATCCACACAGCCCATCCTGGCAGCGAAGACAACTAGTGGTGCTGATGGTTATCGGGTCTTCATCATGCTAGTGCACAGAAGTAGGTATTTATCTCTCTTTTGGCACGCACGCACGCACGCACGCACGCACGCACGCACGCACGCACACACACACACCCTTCCCACCTACTCAGTCTCTCTATGGGGTAATCCCACCTTGAGTACTCTCTAATAATGTGTACTCAGAGTGCAGAGCAGATAGTGAACGGGGCGGCCAGGGGTGCAGACAGGGTCCACATGAGATAAGCACTGTGTGTACAGAGAGAGAGAGAGAGAGAGAGAGAGAGAGAGAGAGAGAGAGAGAGAGATAGAGAGAGAGAGAGAGAGAGAGAGAGAGAGAGAGAGAGAGAGAGAGAGAGAGAGAGAGAGAGAGAGAGAAGAGAGAGAGAGAGAGAGAGAGAGAGAGAGAGAGACAGAGAGAGAGAGAGAGAGAGAGAGAGAGAGAGAGAGAGAGAGAGAGAGAGAGAGAGAGAGAGAGAGAGAGAGAGAGAGAGAGAGCAGACAGAGACAGAGACAGAGACAGAGAGAGAGACAGCGAGAGACCCCAGTACTCTTTGATAAGGGACCTGGCCATGCCCCCCCCCCTCCCCCTCACCCTCCTCCTCCCCCCCACTCTGGCGCCATCAGAATGTCAGCCCTGCTCTGGGACTGTCGGTCCGTTATCGTGACGGGGGTGGGTATCACCCCCACCCTCGCCGAGCGGCGTACCCACCAGGGCTCCTCCTTCGCTGGGCTCAGCTGATAAGAGACTCCCCCCTGTCTCCAGTGCCCTGATTCCGGGCCTAACGTATCGGGATTGTTGTTGTTGTTGTTGTGCTGTGCTGTGCTCCGCGCCGCTTCCCCCTGTGATGTAATGTGGCGCGGCTGTTCTGGTACATTCTCTTCTGCTCCGTTTTCCTCCTAACACGTTGAGTTAAAGCCAGGTCTGCTCCGCTCCGACTCACTTCAGCATTGAACTCCATTTTGCAGGTGCGCACCCATGTTGGAAAAGACGTTGGCTAGTAACACAAGGCGTGTTATACAAAGGCCTTATTTGCGTGTTCAGGATTAAAGCCTGGCGATCGCTTAAGGACGCCTCACTCAAAGTGAAGTGGCGAGAAGTGGCGCCGCACACAGGCAACTCGGGAGTACAAAGAGACTGTTGTGGACGAGACTCCACCGCCACGGACTCCACGGAGACGCAGGCGTCACCATCCTCCGCAGGCGGCTCTGAATGCCAGCTGATTTCTCCAATCTCGGAGGGACGACAAAGGCCTGATGGTCGGATTGTTCCCTCACTTCAGGGGACGTTGTTCTCAATCAAGACGAGGGCTTCGGCAAATGTTTACACATTGGAATGGGGTTTGATTGGTGTGAGGCCGCCTGATTGGGTCCTTGTACGCATGGGCGCGTGTGCGCGGTCCCCATTGAGCCGGGGATTATTGGGCCTTATTGCGGCGCGTGGGGTTTCACAACGGGCACCTAATGGAATTAGCCGCGAAGTGTTCTTTATATCTGTGAGAATATATTGCTTGACCTTTCAGGATATTATTGTAGAACGTGTGGGCTCGGGATGTTTTAAATTGGTGTAGTATCGCAACAGAGCAAAAACAAATCACAGACGTATCGGGGGAATTTTTTTTATTTTTTATTACGCCTCATGTAAAGTAAACGCGACGACTCAACGCACCAAAGGAGAATGAATTGCACCCGTGAGTGACGCGGAAAACGACAGTGAGCAGGATTCATAATCGTGATTCGACGATCTCCCACGCTACCCGGTATTTCCCGAAGGCCCTCGATTGAACTCCCGGCACGCCGGGAACGCTACGACAGCCCCCTGGGGAAGAGAGGTGGGCTGAGTGGCGTACCGGATGAACGGCCGTACATCCGCCGAGAGAACGGAGGACGCTCCTTTCATTTCGCCGTCGTTTGCTTTTGGATTCGGCACTTCGACACAGCCGGGGGACATCTTGAGCACCATTTTCTTTTCAAACATTTCGTGAACCACGTTTCACCAGATGCAGAGGTCGTCACGCCAACTTTGTAAAGGCACCGAACTAGGATCTGACGCATTCAGGATCCACGAGTCCTCATCTCCTTTCATCTGAGAGACACCCAATCCCACCTGGATAGCTCATCAGAAAAGGCCTGTGGAACACCTATCCCTCCTCTGGGGGAAATAAAACACCCTCTGTCTAACCAGCCCGGACAGAGCTTAGCATCGCGTTGAATCCCTCAGCATCCCTTTCACCACAGCCCTCCCAAACACTCCCCTCTGCCTCCCGTTCTTCCCATACGTGTGCTTGTAGGTTGGGTCTGCCCGGTGGCACAGCGATAGCAGCGCGGCGGTTGGGTGGCTGCGGACGCACGTCCAAAGCCCCGTGGCCGGCAGCACAACGTGCTCTGACGGTGCGAGAGCCCTGGTGCTGGGCCTTGTGTTCTACTCTCATGCTCCTCTGACAATGGGCCCCCACCCAGTGTTCCTCCTAACACTTTGCTGGCTCTTTACGCGCGCGCACACGCACACACACGCACACACACACACACGGTATCGAGTGTTCTGAGCTTGATGTAGAAAGCGGTGAACTGAACATCTCAATGTTCAAATCTTTTCCAACCGCGCACTTGATGTACCAACTAGGTCTGCTGATTTCCCCGCACGGCTGGAGTTCCCAAGCGTGACTGAGTTCTACGCAGAAACAAATGCACACGCGCACACACACACACACACACACACACACACACACACACACACACACACACACACGCACACACACACGCTGTTCCAAGACGGTGGTGTTTATAGCATCTTTTATTTGTAGAGGGGCAAGGACATATCATGAAAAATGCATCGGTTGTCCAATGTCATTACGGGCAGCGAGGGAGAAAAAGAGATGCATCAAGGGGAGAGAGCGGGGGAAGAGAGCGAGAGAGAGAGAGAGACAGAGAGAAAGACGGGGAGTATAAGACAGAGTGCCAGAAGGTGTACGACGTTTGTGTTGGAAACCTCTGAGTCACAGTCTATGTCGACGCCAGGAGAGAGGCAGGCGGGCGGGCAGGCAGGCAGGCGGGCAGGCAGCACACACCTCCACCGCCCCGCCACCAGCCAGGTGAATCACCCGCTCTCAGTCACCAGGTCTGTGGGGTGGGCCCTGAACACCTCCATCTTGTCCAGGGAGTCCTGGCTGCAGGGCGGAGGGCGTCGTTATGGGGAAGCTGCACGCAGCGTTCTGCCTGGCTGGGCGTTACACGTCTGGAAATAACTAGTCAAAGTGAGCCTCAAAGGGCTTGATGTTACTCTTTAAACAATAACGTTCATCTACATGCAATGATACCTGTGCATGTTGAGTGTGTTGCTTAGCGATGATAATGTGCATCTGAGGAAGCGCTCATCATGTTGAGGTAGGGTTGAGTATAGTCAGTGGACCGGGTTCGTTCAAAAACATTGTGAGGCCCTCGTTAATTACCATTTCAAATCTAAATTTCTAAACAACACGACCCCATATAAGGATATTATACACTGTATGCATCCCACCCCTCAAGTCCTATACACACAATAGCATCGGACACGCCTTGGCAGGAGATTCCAAAACGTGCCCGAACGACCGCACGACCTCCAGGGCACGGACGTCGGAGGTCGACGCAGAGACTCAAGCGCCGTGTTTTCGAAGGCGTCGGCCACTGGCGTGCGGGGGCGCTGCCGATGTCAATCTCCCCGCGCCGTGTTAATCTGCCCCCCCCCCCCCACCCCCCACAGCATCCGTCCCAGTCATTAGCACTTATCAACTCATCCATTGATTTCCTAATAACGGCTTTAATTGCTCCGCTGGCGATTAGCCTGGGATTACTTTGGTTCGTCTGGTTACGTTTGGTCGCGTTAGGGGGGGGCGATGCCACTCTTTAGAGAAGAGGATAGAGGATGCCCGGGGACAATCGACGAAACTGGTCCTTTGGGAACGGCGCGTCTTTTTTGGGTGGTGTCTAACTCGTTTCGCTGACCTGTGAAGGCATCATCTACAGCTCTATTTCCAGACGGTACGTCTTTTGAGGCTTTCTAAAGTCAGAGTTAAACTTCAATCCACGCTCACTCGTCAACAGGTAATTCGCAACGTTGCCTCAATTGGTATTTACTGTAGAATTGCTCTACGTAACGTCACATTGTAAGAAAAAAATTTTTTTGCCTTTTTTTGAGGACAATTACAGACAGATATAACGGCACATTGCGATACCCCCATCACGGCTCAGTTAGAAAAAGGCGGTCGTCATCGAAACGAGCCGTCGTCAAACATTACAGCCCCTCCTTATATGCTTTGTGCATCGCAACCCCCGTTTGCTTTCTGCCATGGATTACGATGCGGGTGCAAACATGGCGGCCGCGTGAAAACGGTGCTTCTGCCCGCGTGTAATCGACGGGCTCCTGTGGCAAGCAGAGGCAGATGGAATGGTTCCGGCGGTCCCATCCAAACAGCTCTGAGACTACTGTAATGAAGCATAATGGAGGTAATTATATATCAGACAGAGAGGGCGGGGGGAGAGACAGAGAAAGGGAGAGACGGAAAGAGAGAGTGCGAGAGAGAGAGAAAGTGTGAGTGTGAGAGAGAGAGAACGAGACAGAGAGAGAGACAGACAGAGAGAGAGAGTGAGAGAGTGTGTGCAAGAGAGAAACTGAGAAAGGGAGAGAGAGAGAGAGAGAGAAAGAGAGAGAGGGAGAGAGGGAGGGAGAGAGAGAGAGAGAAAGAGAGAGAGGGAGAGAGGGAGGGAGAGAGAGAGTGCGCGAGAGGGGAGAGAGTGGGAGAGAAAGAGAGAGAGAGAGAGTAGGCGAGGAGCAGGAGAAATGGCATACAAAAAAAAAGGGTAGCGGAAAGGAAGTGACCAGGGAGAGGCAGAGCGTTCCCTGAAGTGTTTGGAAATAACATGAACTGTCTTGCTCAAAAACGGATGGCGCAGTGCGCCGGGGGATTGCCATGGCTACGTGTCGTGACTGACGGAACGCGGGCTAGCATAATAATGTCTATCTTTCATACGGTGTAGCATGTTCATCTGCATTCAAGTTACGCAAGCGAGAGAAGGAACCTCTTCTTTTAGATACTTCTAGGAAGAATACGCAGAAAATGCCATGGACGCGTACGTGGTGTTCTCAGCCGGGCTCCCTTATAATTTAAAGGGAGCCTTTCTCTTTGAGAGGTACTGGTTAGCTAATCAGGTCTTGTTAGGGCAGATGCAATTTTAATGGGCTACATGGAGACTCTTGGAGGTCTCAACACAGAAGAGAGTACTCTTGCACAGTGTAAAACACTGCTTTAACTTGTCGAGAGCTAGCATGAGAGATGCTAACAACCTTTAGCCTAGCTTACCTATCAGTTTGAGCCGGGGGTAAACTATCTGCATCATTACAGACAGTTGAAAACAGAATTTGGACAGATTTTGAAATTGAACCTGTCAACAGTCAGTTAGAGCTAGCATTACGACGCAGGCCATCGTGTTTACAATCGTCAACCGTTACATTGTGAGAATAACTGTTAACTTAAGGACAGAGCTGTGTGGGTGAAACTCTCTCCACCGAAAGAGCCACAACGACACAGCGCCCAAAACTACACAATACTATCCAACCCTGTCATGTGCACAAAAGCTTGAGAGAACAAAGTGTGCTATAGCTAGCACATTTCGGTCCATTTAAGAGCTGTCGAAGACGGTTTTGTCCTTCAAATTCCAGCAAAATCCATCAGGAAAAAAAACAGCCTGCTCGTACTGACAACAGTCCCTTTCAGAGCGACGGTGTTGCACTTAGTAGATTCAACAGCACGGGTGAGCATTCACCTGCAAATGATAAGCCACACCAGTAGCAGTTAATTACAAATACCCGGGGATATCTGAGTAACAAGCAATAGAGCTATATGTGGAGAAAGGCTATGGGGATAGCGAGCATATGTGTCATCTCCCCAATGTTGACAATAATTAAACAGATAAATAGCAATAACAAGCAATGGCACTGTGGGCCACTGGCGGCTGCCATAAAGAACGCCAGGCCCGTAAATGGCGGATAAACGAGTCCCCCTGGGCTCCGTTGGACTGCTTACTGGACTAATGGCTGGTGCCGCCGTCTGCCATCGTACTGGTAGTCTTGTAAAAAATAAACTAAATGTAATGTTGGCGGCTAGTGGTGTGGCTTCCCCCTAATTTGAACGGCAGGACGTGGCCTGTTCGCTGTGAACTCTCGCTAATGGCTTCGAGGGGCTGAACACTAGATCGGGCCCAGGCACACAGTTAAAAGTGACGAGTGGGAAGCAATAAACAACCGGGAGAGAAAGCGAGCAGGTGTCCGGGAACGGGTTACGGAGGAGTCGGGTTCGTAGGGAAGCGCTGAAATCCCTATATAAACCACCAACACAGTGATTAGCAGGCTGGGCCAGTTAATGGTGAAACCGAGTGCGGATGATGTATCACGGCAACAAAATGGAGGCACCACTGTTCCCCGGCAGCGTGGTCCTCCGGGGGCCTGTTGTTCTTTCAGAGCCGGGATCGATGCTGGGAGGGAACAGGGATCAATGGGCCTCCGAGGAAACAGCGGGCGGGTCGGTGTGGGCCGGCCTGGGTCGGAGCACGGCCTCCGACTAAACTTAGACCCAGTGCTGCTTGTCCCCATTAGCCCCGTCTGTGGGCTCCCTGCCCCGCCCGCCTCGGACACCTGTCCTCACAACGCGCTGGCTTGTGGAAGGAACAGGGTGGGGGGGGGCGGGGGGGACCAGAACAAGTCCACTTCTTCTAGTGCAGTCGGCCATTTTGGACTCGTCCCAACATTAAAACCTGCATATTGTTTCCCTCTCTTCGTTTTTTTTTTTTTTTTTTCGAGAGCGAGACAGATTGCGGCGCGCATTTCAGAGGCCTCATATTTCTGTTGTTGGCGCGCTGGGGACAGGAGCAAAGCTGTGCAAAGGCTGTAAACCGTCGAAAGGGCAACCATCTTTTTCGTTCCCCGGGAGAGGCGGTGCTTTATCGTACATGAATATGTGCATATCTTACGGTGCCTATCTGCATACTGGCGCTCGAACGCTTGCCCTGGGAAATCAGCGGGCACATAAACGCCGCAATGTTTTTGCTCTTTACATAATCACACAGAGGGGGTAACGGAGGGAACGGCGAGATGAGATAAAGGTAATTTCAAAACGAGCCTTTTAAAGCCACTCTTGATTGTAATCTCGCGCGTGATTGTTTGTGAACTTGATTAAAAACCCTTGCCACGGAGCTGTGGGTGAGAAGAAGTGGCACATTAGCGTAATGCAATTCCCCTAAACACACTACGCCGTCCCGTCCCCCCGTCCCCGCCCCCCCCCCTCCGCTTGCAATGCTTAACACCGTGAGTAATGTGTGTAATGTGTAAATGTCGGCTACACAACAAATTGCCGTCTCTGTCCAAACAACGGGGAAGATCACGGGGCCATGTAATCCCTTCCAGGGGACATTGTGCCTCAAACGCGCGGCACATTTTCAGACATGTAATTGCCTGCTCGTAGCATGAATGAGACGTAACGTGGCCTTCCTGTTCTCATTCAACGACTCGACATGGCTCCTCATTCAGGTGAAAAAAGGAAACGTCAAGGCGGGGGCAGATGAATTGCCCGGAACCTGGCTCTCGCGAAACACGTCGTGCCTGACGAGACGACGCTCACCTGAGATCATTCGGTGTGGGTCCACAAATGAGATCACGTGAGCCAGGCCGCCACACAGAGAGGGCAGAGGTGGAAGCCTGGCTCCCCACCTTCACAAAATGGCAGTTAATGATTAGCACGTTGACACTTGGAATGGCAGCAGGCTTACACTGGTGGAGCGTTGACATGTGAGGGATATTTGGAAACCAGACCCAGCAGTTTTGGTTTTTTTCTTCAAATGGGGCTGTTTCCAAAAGAAAAAAAAAACACTGGCACATGCCTGACTCTGTGACACAAACGGGTGTAGAGGACCCGGGGTGGTAGTCCTGTGAGCCGGGGGTCTGCCGGGAGTCCTTGACTGGTGTTTTGAGGGCCAGTGCTTTCCTGCTCAAATTAAATCTGATCGGGGACGTTTTGTTCCAAGTTCTCATGACTTACTTTCACTTTCTTCATTTAAAGGTAAAACGTGCTTTAAAGAAGATAAGTACTAGATTAGTGGAGCGGGTTGTTTTGGCCAATTTGACGATATTTCTCTTTTGGGGAACAGCCCAATTTGGACAAGCTGCTGTGTCTGGTTTCCAAATATCCCTCACATGTCAACGCTCCACCAGTGTAAGCCTGCTGCCATTTTCCAATGTCCATGTGCTAATCATTAAATGCCATTTTGTGAAGGTGGGGAGCCAGACGCTACAATTCCACCTCTGCCCCCTTTGTGGCGGCCGGCTCGTGCAATCTCATTTGTGGATCCACATTCCCTTTAATGTGGCTCTGCCCTCGGGAAATGGGGTCTACCTTATAAAGAGGGGGGGGGGGGGAGGGAGGGGGGATCTGCAGTTTACAAGGTGACTCTGAAAGAGGTAGGGACACCATTGTGGCCCGCCATAATCTACTCTCCGATACGCTTTGCATATGGCCCACAGTCCGTGAAACGAAATGGCACGGTGACGCGTCGGCTGTATTTAACGACCGGCGGTCGCATATGGTGGATTCGACCTGCCCGCGCACTCGGAACGGCGTCTCGTGTTCCCAAGTCAAGCAGGAGGGGGTGACTTGCGCCGCGAGATGGATTCTGAAAGGGCGATGTGAAACAACAGGCACCCAGCCGCATCATTAGTCAATCAGTACGCTAGTTATCGCACGAATAAAAAAAAAAAAGAAGGGAGACAGACGAGAGGATCGTTGCCTCTCCAGTTTGCATAAACACAGCCATTATCCGGGTAAATAATTATTTGCAAGCGTTTCCGAATGTTGATTATGGCTTCCCCCCATCGGGTGTAATAGGCGCGAGGCATCGCTCATCAGATATGGATACACTGGGTGTTGATGCTAGCTCTGTACTTCATCAGGGCTTTGAGTCAACACTGGGGGGGGGGGGGGGATCACAGTGACTCTGGCTAACACTTTCTTCTCTGTTCCCTTGGTGCAGTGCAGTGAATTGTAAGCTCTTATTTGCCTTTCCATACTTTGAATATCCAAACACTTTGTTTGCCATGTGTTCCAGCCTCCGGGCAGACAGAAGGGTATCGTCAAATAATGTCACCTTTTCCAAGCCAAAAACATTGCCTCTGAATTCCTGCAAACATCGGGGTAAGTGTTATTTTAATTAGGAACAAAATACAGAACAGGGGCCAGCGTCAGCACAGCCTCCCTGAGGATGGGACCCCTGCCACAATGAACTGTGGCCCTCATAGCACACTGCTTTTCCCTGTCCTTGGCGATATGTCTCAAGGCAGCACCATTGGATTTCCCCTCACACCCCGGATGATGTGAAGCCAGCTGCTTTAGCCAACGTCCAGTTTCTCCTAACTAAGCAGGGCCGATGGGAGCAGGGCAGAGCAGACAGCCCAGTGCAGTGCAGTGTTTTGACAAGGCCATCACCAGAGGGAGTTAGGCAGCTCCCCCCGCGGAGCCCCACTTGATCCCACGCTCGTCCACAGACAAGAAGGCAGGATCGAGGTGAGTCTGTGGTCAATTATGGTAGAGTAGGCAAGCAAAAGAACAAACGTTCTGACTTCCAATTAGGGTCACGTGTTTTTGTTAGGTAGTCAGTCTCGAAAACGTTTAAGTACTTACACAAAATGAAATATACAGTACTGTGCAAACGTTTTAGGCAGGTGTGAAGTCTTTAAAGTAGGAAAAAAAAGAATAGAAAAATATAAATATAAGAAAAAATACAAAAAAGTGAGGGAAAAGCAAAGCTGTATCAAATCAACATTTGGTGTGACCACCCTTCGCCTTCGAAACAGCATCCCCTGCCTAAAAGGTTTGCACAGTACTGTATATATATGAGCGTCAGAGATATTTAGCTAGTTTAGCCAGGATCTTAATTGGACTATTCCCAGGAGAGAGCGGGAGATGAGACGAGAGGGTATAAGGGAATAGGGGATTGCATTATAGCTAGAGTGAGGATTTGCTTTTCTCTATTACAATTAGCATGATTATTATGCATACATTAAAACGGATACATTAGAGTCACAATATATAAAGCGGACCATGTTTCATGCGCTTCACTCGCTACTGTGGTAACAAACTGGAGAAAACATGTATATTTGCATAGTTTCCAACTGCTGGAACTTTGAATATTGAACTACTTTGTGTCCATTGGCTACTACAAATCTGAGCTAACTAATACAACATGCCTCTATGTATGAAATGTGCTATACAAAAATAAATGGATTTGATTTGATTTGAACACTTTCCCCGGCACGTTTTTTTCTTTCTTTCTTTCTTTTTTTTTAAAGCAAACCACTGACAGAAACAAAAAAAGACCCAGGCTGAAGTAGCTAATTACCATGCAGGGATAGTTAACGCAGGGCGAGATAATGCGGCAGTGTTTGTTCTAACAGCCATTCCGTATGATAATGACCAGGCAGACACTCCAGGGCACCCAGGGAGACTCGGACGGCTGCCTGTTTATTCCCCATTAAAAGGGTGCTGCATAAATTTGGGCTCATTAGCCAGCCACTTTTTCTCTCTCTCTCTCTCTCTCTCTCTCTCTCTCTCTCTCTCTCTCTCTCCGAGTGGATAATGTGGGTGACGACAATTTGACTGGGTGACGGACCACGCCAGAGCTGTAGTTTTCGTTCGACGCGAAGCCTGCGCTGCATGTGGCTCTCGCGCACACAGAGGAAGAAAATTGACTGGGACTTTATCGCTAACAAATGCTCCTTCAACAGCGCTCAGTCAAAGGCCTCGGCTTCTATTAGGTCTCCTTTCACGACGTTCAGAAAGCCTACTCTGTTGACGCAGCGTGTGTGTGTGTGTGTGTGTGTGTGTGTGTGCGTGATGTCTGCTGTGTTGAACCTATGCTCTTAAAAGCGTGTATGGATTTATGGATATCGCTACTTAGCGTGGGGCCTGACGGCTCGCCGTGGTTCACAATGCCTCCCCGCCATGTCTCGTCTGGTGCTGCTAACCACACCAGAGCTGTGCGCCGGGGGTGGGTGGGAGGGGGGGGGGGGGTGGAAGGAAATGTCAACGGGCCTGTGCTAACGCTAAGCTAGCCTCTGGGCGGCCCCGCAGCCTAAAGGGCAGGAGTCGGGTAGCTGTCAGTGGGGACAAAACGCAGCACCTGTTCGGGCCTGAGCATGGCCACCACGTCCAGGGCTGACAACTCATTTGGCCTAACACGGGAGGGAAAAGGTCAGACAAGCCTCTCCCCGGGTGTATGAATAGTGTATGGGGGGAGGCCGCGGCGTGGGGCAGCCGAGGCGTGTTTCATGGACTGCTGGAGGGAGGGAACACTCGTCAGTGTCCGGAGAGGACCAGGGAGCTCTCTAGAGCGTAACAGAGACAGTAGGATTGACCAGAGAGGCATTGGCGCTGAACAGAGACAGTAGGATTGACCAGGGAGATCTGTAGAGCTGAACAGAGACAGTAGGATTGACCAGGGAGATCTGTAGAGCTGAACAGAGACAGTAGGATTGACCAGGGATATCTCTAGAGCTGAACAGAGACCAGAGAAGCCTCCAGAGTGAACCGGGATGTGTAGACTTATAGATGTATTAGGGCTCAAGTCCTGTTGGACTCAATAATGTATACTCCACATTGCTTGACCACGCCTTCCTCACTGACAAAATAGCTAAGAGGTATAGAACTAACACTTGACTTTGCCTCACGTCATAACACTTATTTGAGTGAACCTGAGTCAGACTAAAGCACCTTAGCTCACCCTGGCAGTGTGAACCTGAGTCAGACTAAAGCACCTTAGCGCACCCCTGCAGTGTGAACCTGAGTCAGACTAAAGCACCTTAGCTCACCCTGGCAGTGTGAACCTGAGTCAGACTAAAGCACCTTACCCCGGCAGAACATTACTTCTGTTAATTTGACAGTATCACTGGCCTTTGACTCAGGAGACTGGCAACACTGTGCTGGGAGAGGCCGGGCAGAGTCTTTGACAGAGAAAACCACCGAGCTGTCCACCCACTAGACCTGTGTGCGTGTGTGTGTGCGTGTGGGTGTGTGTGTGTGTGTGTGTGATGTATCTAGTTGAGCGGACTCGATATAGTTTGACTTCATAAACGGTACCCTGAGGCTACAGCATCTTCAGCCTGTCAAGAGGTACGCCTTCACCTCCTATCTGGACCCCAGACACCACACACAGACGCATACACACACACACACACACACACACACCCTTATTATGTTAAGCTGTGTAAATGTTGAGACCAACTGAGGAAGCTCCTCCAGGTTAATGACCCTCTCACGATTGACCTCTGTGGCCGCCAACTCAGCTCCCTCGACAAGGTCGCCAGGGTCCCATGACGAAGTTACCCCCTTCCTCCTCCTCCTCCTCCTCCCCACAGTGAACTGTATCTCCTCCAAACATCCATTTCCCGGGAGGCGCTCTGCTCCAGATGGACCTGGGGCTGTGCCGAGCCACACTCGTCCAATTAGAAGCATCGGGGGAGACCTGGCCGGGTTGATTGTCTCCCGGCTGGGCGACATTGATGGAGCGTCGAGGTCGACTGCTGGGGTGAGCTCCATCGGCCCCGGCCAGCTCCGCACGTTCCGCTCCGCCCGGCGCACGTGGCAGGACGTGTTCCGGAAGGTCGGAGCCTAGCGTCAGCAGAAAGAGGAAACGGGGGAAAAGGGAGGTCCGGAGGGGGACGGGACCGGCCATCCGGAATGTGTTTCGGCTCCGCCATGTCAAGACAGCTCACGTTCCCAGTTTCCTTCGTCCCCTGCTGACAGCGAGTTGGGATGGCTCCCGTAGCTAAACCCGATCACATCGCGCAGGCCGGAGGACACGGATCGGACGGTCGGAAACCCACAAGCTCAAATCCACAACCCCCCCCCCCCCGCGTTGCGTAGGGAAGCACGGTGCAGTTCCCGGGAGACCCTCGTTAACGTGCTCTGAGCTGCCTCCCATTCCGGCCGAAGCTCGGGAACCTTTCGCCTGTTCTCCGAGCGAGGAGGTAGCACACGTTCTGGACAGGGTCCGTGGTGGCCGACGCAGAACATCGCGCGGTGAGAACCGGCAGAGTCCTGGAGGGGGGACGACGGCCCGGGGTTTAACACCCGCTAGCAGCAAGGAAGCAGCCCGGTTACACATGGCGGCCACGACGGATTCCGTTACAACGCGACGCTGCCCCTGGTGGCCTCGTGCCGCGCAACTTGTCATTCTTTTTTGACTTCCTCAAAGTCTCTCTGTCTCTCTTCCTCTCTCCTTCGTCTCGATCTCTCTGTAACTCTCTTTCTGTGTTTCCGTCGCTCTTTCTCACGCACGCACACCCTCTGCATTCAATCCCATGTAGGAACAGCTAAAAGAACTGCAAACACAAATTGATGGTGTTTCCTATAAACCGACCCCACAGCGGCCGACCAGAGAGAGAGAGAGAGAGAGAGAAAGAGAGAGAGAGAGAGAGAGAGAGAGAGAGAGAGAGAGAGAGAGGGAGAGAGCCAGAGAGAGAGAAAGAGAGCAAGGGAGAGAGCCAGAGAGAGAGAAAGAGAGCCAGGGAGAGTTGGAGAGAAGGTCAATCAGGAGGCTCGCTATATAAGTCAGCCATGAAGATTTATACCTCAGCCTGTCTCTGGCCTGCTCTGGTTCTCCGGCCTGCTCTGGGTCTCCGGCCTGCTCTGGGTCTCCGGCCTGCTCTGGGTCTCCGGCCTGCTCTGGGTCTCCGGCCTGCTCTGGGTCTCCGGCCTGCTCTGGGTCTCCGGCCTGCTCTGGGTCTCCGGCCTGCTATGGGTCTCCGGGCTGCTATGGGTGTCCGGCCTGCTCTGGGTCTCCGGCCTGCTATGGGTCTCTGGCCTGCTATGGTTCTCTGGCCTGCTCTGGGTCTCTGGCCTGCTATGGTTCTCTGGCCTGCTCTGGGTCTCTGGCCTGCTATGGTTCTCTTGCCTGCTCTGGTTCTCTGGCCTGCTCTGGCTCTCTGGCCTGCTATGGTTCTCTGGCCTGCTATGGGTCTCTGGCCTGGTATGGTTCTCTGGCCTGCCCTGGGTCTCTGGCCTGCTATGCTTCTCTGGCCTGCTCTGGGTCTCTGGCCTGGTATGGTTCTCTGGCCTGCTCTGGGTCAGGGATAATCGGGGAAAGGGGGAGGCGTGGTTGGTTGACAACACCTCCACCACATTGTCAAGGTAAGTCCGTGTGCGTGTGTTCATGTGCACACAGTTGTGTAGGACCTAGTGTGCATAGTGTACGTGTGTGTGTGTGTGTGTGACGCGTCATCGATACGTCGCTGCTCGTCTCCCCGATGGGAGGCTCAGAGCGGACCGCTCCACGTTGGAAGCGGCCATGCGCGGCGTGCGTGTGCTGCCCACTGAGCACTGCTGGCGGACGGCCCGTCCCGCCCGACCCGCCTGACCACGGCCGGAGAGCGAGAGTCCGGGAGGCTTTATCGACACACACACACACTTCCGTGTAAGGTCAGCGCGTACAGATAGTAGAGTGCAGATAGGATGAGAGAGGGAGAGAGGGGGTGGGGAGGGGGAGGGAGGGGGGTGCAGATGCATGGGAACAAACCTAAAAAAAACAGGCTAGAAGAGGGGGAGAAAAATCTACGCGGCACTTTACTCAATCTGGGAGAGGGACAAGGGGGAGGGGGGGGGGCTGAAAGTCAGTGGAGCGTGACCATTTCCCATTACAAACCGGAGGGAGGGATGGAGGGATGGATGGAAGAAAAAAAAGAATAGCTCTGTTCCTTCCTTTTTTCCCCTTTTCCGGTCCATCGCTTTCATCTGCCGTACTGGCCTATTGATCCCAATTTGACCAGATCGTTTCCCCTCCACACCAGCCGTCCGTCCGGACACCAGTCTAACCATTTGCCTAAAGAACACGCGGGGCAAAACCCGGAGAGGGCACTGTTCATTACCGCCTAGCTGAGCGTGTGTTTAAATAGGGGCCATGCTACAGAGAGTACATCCCTCCATCTTTTAAGACTGCTCCGAGAACAAGACGGAGAGAGAAAGTCAGGGAGAGAGATGGAGAGAGAGAGAGAGAGAGAAAGAGATAGATGGAGAGAGATACAGAGAAAGAGAGAGAGAGAGAGAGAGAGAGAAAGTCAGAGAGGGAGAGAGAGAGAGAAAGTCAGAGAGAGGGGACAAACACAAACCCACTTCGTACCCACCTCTTTCACAAGAACAAGAAAACAAATTTACACACACACTGGCTTAATCTTGCCCCCTTCCCACACACACACACACACACAGACGCGTGAGAGGAGTGGTGGGCGTCTTTCTCCACAGTGTTGCTCTGTGAGAGATGCTACGTTCTCTGGCGCTGGCCTTTGGCTGTCGGGGTGTGGCCATGGACAGACAGACATTTTTTTCACCAGCTATTCAACTAAATCTCAGCTGGCGTCAGCCGGCAGAGAGGCTCTTGGGTATTGTGGTTCAGGTGTGTCATTTTATTTAAATAATGGTTGCCCACACCGTGAAAATACTACGGGAAGGAAGGACAATAAACAGAGCAAACCCAAAGTGGCAGGTGGAGAAAAGGAACGTTTCAGACGCCTGTACCTGCCGTGACGCACACGCACACGCGCACACGCGCACGCACACACACACACACACACACACACACACACACACACACACACACACACACACACTCCCTCTCTCTGTCTTTAACACACTGCTACACACACACACACACACACACACACCCTCTATCTGTCTTTAACACACTGCTACACACACACACACACACACACACGAACAAAGCGGCGCACGCTACACTCCCTGCCAATCACTCAGCCGCCAGGCCGTTGTGAGTCTCCCGGTCCAGCCAGACAAAAAAAAAAAAAAAGGAACCAATTTGCAGGCTGTCCTGAAGCGAGAGGTGCACCTCGTCCGCTTCAAAAGCTGCCAAGCCACTTGATGCCTCTGTTTCAATGGGCTTTTCATCAGAGCCCGCGTGAGGGGAGGGGGGGGGGGACGGGGGGGACGGACCAACTCGCCCGTTGGCAGCAACTTCCCAGCCCCCTGCGTCTGGGACTTTGATCACGGCCGTCCTCGTCGGGCGGGAGGGAGGGAGCGGGCGGGCCAATAACGGGAGTCCCCTGAGCGTTGTCCGTGCGTCGGCGCTGAGCTCGTGAAACCCGCGTGCGGCGTGGCGGTCACGGGAACCATCCGTGAACAAAGCCGGTTTGAAGCGTCGCGTCACGTCGCGCTCCCCCCGCACACCCCCGTGTGAGGATCCTGCCTGTGGGTCGGGAGGACTCTGGCCATCGGGTTACACAAGTCAAGCTCCTCCAGGACCTCCCCCCCTCCCCTCTCTCTCACAGGTCAAGCTCCTCCAGCACCCCCCCCCCCCCTCCCTCTCGCACAAGTCAAGCTCCTCCAGCACCCCCCCCCCCCCCCTCTCTCACAGGTCAGGCTCCTCCAGCACCTCCTCCCCCACCCCCCCCCCCCTCTCTCTCTCTCACAGGTCAGGCTCCTCCAGCACCTCCTCCCCCCCCCCCCCCCTCCTCTCTCTCTCTCACAGGTCAGGCTCCTCCAGCACCTCCTCCCACCCCCCCCCCCTCTCTCTCTCTCACAGGTCAGGCTCCTCCAGCACCTCCTCCCCCACCCCCCCCCTCTCTCTCTCTCTCACAGGTCAGGCTCCTCCAGCACCTCCTCCTGCTCTTTTCCTCAGCAGTCCGCCCCCGTCCATCCAGATTGCCTCCGTCGGACCAATAAAAAGAGCCGTTCGCTTCCCCCTATTGAAGCCTCTCCCTCTAAGCCTCTTAGGGACAACCTGGGAGTTTATCTGACCGGGCTGCACAGAGATAAAATAAAAAAAAAGAGTAAGGCAAAGAGGATGTTTATGAAAGAGAGGGAGGGAGAGGGGGAGAGAGAGTGAGAGAGAGAGAGAGATGAGGCTGAAATATTGAAGGAGCGAGCGAGAAGTATTATTAAAGAAAGAGAGTGAGAGGCGGGAGAAGGAGAGCAGAATTGAGTAAAAGAATTGGAGAGAGGAAGGTCGGGAAAGGTCGGACCCACGGGCGAGAGACAGCTGGAGGAGCAGCGTCGACGATTGATGGTGCAGGTACAGCGATGGCGGGGGGGGGGGGGGGGGGGGGGGCAAAATGGAGAAAGAGATAAGAGATTAATAGGAAGAGGGAGATGGGGGAGAAGGAGAAGGATTATGGGGGATGGTGTCCCTGACGGGGCATAAATTAACCGGCAGGAATGACAAAACAATGGACAAATCTGTAGGAATCACAATTCCCCCCGTAACCCCGTCTCCACGGAGAGATATTTGAAAGACTACATTAAGAAAGACTTTTTTTCTGTACTGCACCTCAACACCGCCAACCATCAAACATCCATATATATATGTGTGTGCACATGCATACAGCACACCTATGAATATGAATAAATGTCTGAATATATATGTAAAAACACGTTTTGGAAACTTACACAAGTCTTTTTTACCCTTTTTTTTTTTTAAAAGACGAATCTCGTTCTCTGTTCTCGAGGCATGAAAGGGCCTGCGGCGTGCCCACTGGAGGAGTGAACTCACTTAGCCTCCACCGCGGCGCTGTGTTACCACAGCGCCACGCCGCCTGCCCGGCCCCTGCTCCTCACACACATCCTGCCGGCTGGGCTTGTTGACACGGCTTGCATCTGGAGATGCTGACAAGTGGACGCCTACTCCTCGCATTCTGTGTTGTCACGATGTGAAGTGTGTGTGTGTGTGTGTGTGTGTGTGTTTGAGTGAGAGAAAGACAGAGTGTGTGTGTGTGTGTGTGTGTGTGTGTGTGTGTGTGTGTGTGTGTGTGTGTGTGTGTGTGTGTGTGTGTGTGTGTGTGTGTGGTTTGGTCGGAGAATGGGGATGGATAAATCAAAACTCGTGAGAGTGGCCACGGCTCGAGTGCTCTCCTCCAGAACCTCCCCATCTTCCACCTCAAGACAGCATCTGGACAGGGCCAGGTGGAGCCAGGGGAAACATGCAGGCCCTCCAAAGGGTCTCTGGAGCTCTGTGCAGCCTCCCTCCCTCTGCCTCCAGCCTTCTCTGGAGCTCTGTGCAGCCTCCCTCCCTCTCCCTCTAGCCATCTCTGGAGCTCTGTGCAGCCTCCCTCCCTCTGCCTCCAGCCTTCTCTGGAGCTCTGTGCAGCCTCCCTCCCTCTCCCTCTAGCCATCTCTGGAGCTCTGTGCAGCCTCCCTCCCTCTGCCTCCAGCCTTCTCTGGAGCTCTGTGCAGCCTCCCTCCCTCTCCCTCTAGCCTTCTCTGGAGCTCTGTGCAGCCTCCCTCCCTCTCCCTCCAGCCTTCTCTGGAGCTCTGTGCAGCCTCCCTCCCTCTGCCTCCAGCCTTCTCTGGAGCTCTGTGCAGCCTCCCTCCCTCTCCCTCCAGCCTTCTCTGGAGCTCTGTGCAGCCTCCCTCCCTCTGCCTCCAGCCTTCTCTGGAGCTTTGTGCAGCCTCCCTCCCTCTCCCTCCAGCCTTCTCTGGCGCTCTGTGCAGCCTCCCTCCCTCTGCCTCCAGCCTTCTCTGGAGCTCTGTGCAGCCTCCTCCCTCTCCCTCCAGCCTTCTCTGGAGCTCTGTGCAGCCTCCCTCCCTCCCTCCCTCCCTCTCCCTCCAGCCTTCTCTGGAGCTCTGTGCAGCCTCCCTCCCTCCAGCCTTCGCTGGAGCTCTGTGCAGCCTCCCTCCCTTCCTCCCTCTCTCCCTCTCTCTCCCTCCAGCCTTCTCTGGAGCTCCGTGCCGTCTCCCTCTCCCTCTCCCTCCCGGGCCTTTGAGGCTGCCGTCGGCGGACCCGTTTGTTTTTTTCCGCTCCGCTCTCTTTAGAAACGGTTATGAATAAAAAAAGCCGGCGCGCCGTCGGAGAGCATCGATCGCTTTGTTTGATCCGAGCGTCTGGCGGAGGGCGTCTGGCGAGAGAGGCCCGGTTAGGCCGTATCGATCGTGCAGGTTGGGACGAATGTGCTTGTAATCGGCCTGTGTTACACATGCCAATGCCCTCTCCCTTTTTCCCTTGTGTGTGTGTGTGTGTGTGTCATCTTCAAATCTTTTCCAACAATAGCCCCAAAGTAAGCCCGCACATACTTCAAAACTATTTCACACGATACAATTCTTGGAATATTAATTTCGTGGGGGAAAAATACGCCCCGATGAGCTCGGAATTGGAGTGATTCCCACGAGGAACTCGTGTTGAAGAAAGGTCCCTGGATATTTTAACCACCAGACATTCAGAAGTAGGTTAATACCACCGTGACATCGGTACTTTAATATTCCCCTGCATTTTGTATGTATTTTATTTTCGCATCCGCTGCAGCCGAAGGCTGTACAACCCGTAAACACTGTGTCTCCTGCCGTGGGTATTTACCAAGCCGTCCCCCTCTGCGGTAAGAACAAAATCCATAATCTGGTTTGGATGATCCAAAGTAATCTCCCATAACTACAGGACGCCGCTCACCCCATAATCCCGTGTCTGCGTCCAACATCGGACATCCATTTTGTGGAGGGGGGTGGAAGACGAGCGTTATTGTCTGCGTGCTCGCGGCCAGATTAAGTTGGGATCTGGATGTCCCCGGCATAAAAGATCAGTAGCCTTGATCAGATTGATTAGGAGGGTGCTGAGCGGCCAAGGACATCCCCCCTCCGGAACACAAGCCTCCCTCCCAGCCAGGAGACAGTCAGCCTCTCAGTACCGTCGGGGAGACGGCCAGACAACCAGTGGAACAGTCAGCCAGCCTCTCAGTACCGGTGGGCAGACTGCCAGACAACCAGGGAAACAGTCATTCAGCCTCTCAGTACCGGCGGGCAGACTGCCACACAACCAGTGGAACAGTCAGTCAGCCTCTCAGTACCGGCGGGCAGACGGCCAGACAACCAGTGGAACAGTCATTCAGCCTCTCAGTACCGGCGGGCAGACTGCCAGACAACCAGGGAAACAGTCAGTCAGCCAGACATTGACCACTAAGCACGCCTGGTAAAGGGAGATGTGTTGTTCTTTCTCCACTCCTAGTAAAGGGAAGGGCGTAGTTCTTTCTTCTAGCTGACTGAAAACAGCGAGTTTAATGTTGGGGGCAACAAAGCCACAAAACCAGAATCCTCACATGACTTAACGTCTCTTATGTGTCTCTGCAACGTGCACTCTATTTCTCCTCCGGCTCCGTGCACTCTCCTCTCCGGCTCACTCTACACTTATTTATGCTCTGCTCTCAAACGGGAGCCAGGTAAAATGATCCGGTTTGCCGTCATCAAAACCCAATGGCGGCCCCCCGAAACCAGTGTCACATCACTGCACATCCCGGGGGAAAGTGCTTGGTTGGCCCTCACTACGCGGAGGGCTGGTGTAGCCGTAAAAGCAGGCCACCGTCGCGGACGCGTCGTCCATCGTGGCCCCACTGTCTGCCAAGCGGCCCAGGTGACGGGGAGGCGGCTCCGCCCTCCCCGGGGCTTTCAAGGTGCCTCCCTATCATTAATCTCCACCGGCCTAACAGCACATGGTCACTACCACTAATTAGACCAAATATGGTCGCAGGAAACCTAAAAATAGCCCTGGTAAAATTGGAGCACCTGTGCTCCCCGTGTTAGGGTGCTGGGGAAATGAGTCATTAGGCATGTCTGGTGCTGGAAAGTCCTGCGGATAGGAATCTACGGGAATACTTCCGTGTTCCGAGTATTAATTAAAAGTGGATGACTTGAGAGAACACAAATTGGTTAATTAATTAGCTTCAGGGTTAATCTGACTCCTAATGTATTGTGCATCTGTCTGCTCTAATTGGGCAAGAAAACGTGGCAAAAAATAAAAAGTTGTGAATAAACAGCTGAAGTCTTATCAAAGTAGCTTTCCAGTCCAAGGTTTCAGCCAAACAACCTGAGCTCTGATTAGAGGAGTTGCAGTAAAGTCACTTTGCTATTGGCTACGACCTGCTATCTGGGACAGAAAGAGGACACTGTTCTCTCCCCTGTACCACCAGATGAAGAAAAATAGGAACTTGACTGCCATCTACCCTTGTCCAGTGTAACGCTGTCTGTGCTTCTAATGGGTTAGGGAATAGTGTGTCGCTTACAAGTGACTTTCGGCACAGGCTAATGCATGCTAATGGAGAGCGCTAAGGCCTATTGGGGATGACTGGCTCCCTAAGCCTGGGCCTGCCCTGGATGTGCCCCCCCTGCTGAGAGGCCGGGTCTGTGGGGACGACCTCCTCTGTCTGCCCCCCTCTCTCCCCTGGGGATCCGCTGGGGAAAGCCATTGCTCCCTCTGGGGCCAGGGCATGAAACACATCGTCACACACCATCACAGCAAGGGTCAGAGATTTTCTCCGCTGTGACGCGCGCGCGTGTGTGTGTGTGTGTGTGTGTGTGTGTGTGTGTGTAGCAAAGTGTTAAAGACAGAGAGAGGGAGACGGGCGCCCTCCTGAGTGCCTGTCAGACGTGAGGGGCCCAGGCCAGGGAGCGGGAATCCAACACTGACCGTGGGTGTGCAGCAAGGGATTGTGGGAACACATCGCACATCGCCACTGACGCCTGCTTACAGTCCCCGGACCACTGTCCTGACATTCTGTCATCAAAGACTAGAGCCAAGCCGACGTGTGACCTGCCAGCAAGGGCATACACACACACACACACACACACACACACACACACACACACACACACACACACACACACACACACACACACACACACACACACACACACACACACACACACACACACACACACACACACACACACACACACAGACAGCGAGAGAGACAGAGAGAGGGAGAGAGACAGAGAGTGACAGAGAGAGAGAGAGGGAGAGAGAGAGATAGAGAGCGAGAGAGATACAGAGAGAGAGAGAGAGAGGGAGCAGGGCAAGCCTGCGATTCGCACAATCAAACAAGGCGGGAGAACGTCAGCTTGAAATGGAGTTTCTTATACGGAGGCGCAGCGCACTCTACATTGCAAACCTCAATTCAAATTGAGTTCACAGGGTGGGTGAGAACTAGCGAAACACATCTGCGCTACACTTCGCACGCCGCTGTTTCCCAAATGCCAGCAGTTAAATAACTCACGCTCCCGGATACAGTACGGTGGCTGGGAAAATAACTGCCAGTGTTCGGAGAGGAAGGCAAAACAACCGCTTTGGCGACGGGGCTGTGTTGTTTCCATAGCGATTTCGCCTGCTGGCTCAGATGGCCCGTGAGAGGTAATCCATCACCTAGATCGCTGATAGGCGGAGACGCAGTTCTACAACACACGCACACACACACACACACACACCATGAACATCCACACACACACACCATGAACACCAACACACACACGCACACGCACACACACACTCCAACCCACCATCACAACTCCCCCCCACAGCCCGCCCTTATCCTGCTCCATCCTTCCGTGTTTGCAGCATGAGTAGTGTCGGGCTTTGCCTATCAATTACCGAACCCAGCGTGCCAAAAGTAGCTGTCTGGGGGAGTTATCGGCCAATCCGAGCCAACCTCCATCTGTCTGCCTGGGACTGTCTGAATGTTAAACCCTCTGATCTGTCTCTCCTCTCACTGTTTCACTGGATGACAGGTCTCGGGCCCCCTCTAGACATACAAGGCTAACGCTAATCCGCCTATAGGTTTGGATGAGCCTAAAGCTAGCCTAGCGCCTGGCCCCAGGGCTGATGAGGCCCCCGGGGGGGGGGGGGGGGGGGGGCCTGATTTACGGCCTTCGTCGCCTCAGCTGCAGCTACAAACCAGGGCAAAGCCTGGTGATAAGATCCACCTCCGCATGTTTCAACCCAAACGCCTTGTTAGGCCGTACCGCCAACCTGAGACGTCGGGCGGCTTCTCACCGACTTCAACACACAAATGTAACTCGTAGAAGACACCAGAGGCGGTGATCAAATCAGCGGACACAAAAAGAATCAAAGAGGGAAAGAAATCGAGGAGGTTGAAAGAAGAAAAAAAAGGAAAAAAAAGGAAAAAAAGGAGGAGAGCGCCTTGGGCGGCAACACCAACCGCTTCGCGTTACGACGCCGTCGTAAAGTTAAGCCCCGTGGAGTCAGCACAACCGCAGTCCAAACTGACAATGCCCCTCCCGCCAGGGAGGACACACACACACACACACACACACACACAGCAGAGTGAGGCAGCCAGCACCAAAGGCCGGCCCCATCAGAAGACCTTGAGGAGGCAAAAGAAGGCACCGGGTCTTACCTTCCACGGCATACTCTCCTGCTTCGGGTGGAGCGATGGGAGGAGCATAGGAAAGAAAGAGAGGAAGAGAAGCATTGATTAGATCAGGATAAAGGATCGGTCAGTGCAAATTGATTCGACTGATAACGGATCAAGGTGAACACTGTGTTAAAACATTTATCTCGGCGAAATGTGGAGAGAGAGAGGAGAGGAGAGAAGGAGAAGGAGAAGGAGCAGTAGGTAGGTATGAAGGGAGTGACAAGCAACGCTGCGCAGGCGTAAAGACAACAGCACGGACACCATGGCACCGGACCCTGGGAGGGATTTCTGGTTGTGATCTGCTGGAGCCATTGGGTTCACAGTCAGGCCCGTGCTTTAGCAGTGTGAGGTAACGTTATGCTCTAACGTACATGGAGCTCCAGCTCAGTTATGTACCTGACAGTCTCGCCAGAACACGAAAGGCTGCTTGAACGCATGCCAGAGGCCATTTGTGTCATCGACAAGGCCAGGCGAGCCACACAAAGCCCGCAGTAGGCCAAGCACTCTGGAGAGCCGATAGAAATAGAGAAAACGCTGCGCTTTTATCCCTGGGACAAGGGGGCTAAACATGTATTTTCCATGCGTGTGCAGCGTTGCAGTCTGGGAAGAACAGCCAAGCGAGGCAGAGAGATGGCTCGGCGGTGTTCGCGTAGTCTTACCTAAGCTTTTCGTTTCAAGATTTACGTTGAAAGCCACATAGAGTTAAGAATGTGAATACAGAAATGCACTTTTTTTAGACCCCACCTTGAGAGTTAGGCTACGTAAGAGCGCGCACTCACACACACACACACACACACACACACACACACACTTACGTCATAAACTTGCGTGCACGTGTGTGTGAAGGTTGTTACTCATGCCTATTCATTCCCCGACTCAGTATAAAAGATCCACTCAGCTTTTTGTGCTGACTTGGAAGCTAATCAGGAGCTGTGTCTCTGTCCATTCAATACCACCACAAGGCTCCTGACAAAGGAGAAGAAACACATTTTCAAACAGCCCAGACTGGGGCTGGTCCTTTGACGTTTAACTGCGGTTGATTGGTCCACACTATTGTGTGCCATTTGGAAAACCAAAAAGCACCTTGTATTACCATTTGGAATCGGACCGATTCAGAGGCCCAAAAGCAAACCGATGTGAATGTAACATAAGCCCCCCCCCCCCCATGCCGTATGAAACGAAAATGTGTGGGAAATCACAAACTCAAATAAACCAAAGTCATGTTTCCTCCAGCACGCGGAGCAGACATATTATGATTCATAACTCACCAAATGGGAATACACCCTGTCGGTTTAAATAAATTCAACTTTTTAGGAACACACCCCCTCCAAAACCCCCACACCCCCCGCCCTTCACATCCTGGAGTTTCTCAAGAAAGGCAAATCTTTGAGAATGAGGCAACAGTGTCCTTATTAGTCATGAAAGCGTGGAAATGGTGACACACTTTACTCGAATAACTTCTGCTGTCTCCGGAGGGAGAGCCCTGTTTTTAATTTCCCCTCATTCGACGAGAACGCGTGCCTCAGTGGGGCCTCGTTGCAGAGGAGCAGAGATCATTCCATGTTAAATGCACTGTTATATGCTTGGTTGATTGATATTCGATGAGTCAGAGGGTCTCGTAGGGCTTTGAAGCCCACATTCGCGCTTATAAAAGGCGGATGCACTCCAGCGGGAAAATAATATCCGTCTCAGGAGATACGGCAGGAGGACGACTATCTCGTTTTAATTCCTCCCTTTTATCTGCCATTCCATTTCCTCGTACTCCTCCGCTAACCATTTCATCTATCCCGCGGTGGAATCTTCCATTAAAGGCTGGCCGTAAAGCCTCGGGGAGCCAGCCAGTGTCTCAGCTCAGAGGCCTACGGTGGGGCTGGTGAGAATGGAGGCGTTTAAAAAACACTACACGTATTAAAAATGCAATGTTTTTTTTATTTTTCAATTTCAATAAGCTTCATGGGCATGAGATATCGTTATGGGATTATTGTCAATAATCCCCAAAAAGAAAAATACACACAAAAAAAAAATGGAATCGCAATCACCATATTATGTTCACATATAATTTGATATAATATGAAGATAAAAGGATTGAAATAGAAAATACATGAATTATTGAATAAAACAACGAGTGGAAACATTAGTATAGTTACACTTTACACAGATTTTGCTTACCTGGGTGTTCCTTCTATTAGAGGGAATTACGTGTCGAATCTTTCTTTTGACTTTCATGTAAACACATTCATTACGTTTGTTTTCAAAATGTTCATTGCATGGGGAAGTGGGGGTCTGTCTCCCCTCTATTTCTCCACAGGGGCACGGCTGACACAGTGCTTTCTCCCTTGGTTGCCAGGTTTGTTTGTGGTGACCAGTTTCAATAGCAAGTCTGTGCTTTATCTGTAAGGTTGTGTTGTCTCTCACTCTCAATTAAATGTGCAACACCACAAACTACAAATGGAAAAGAAACAACCCCAAAAAAACGATAAATTAAACAGAGGGGCAGACAGAGGGAAACGAGTGAACAGAATTCACAAGCAGACTGCGAGAAAATGGGCGTAAACGTTAGATTCCTTCCTCCACAGTCCCTGAGGGCTTTGGATGAAAAGTGGAGACTTTTGAGGCCTAATCCTTGCCAGACTAAATAAAGGATTTACCAGGAGCACGCCTGCTCTTTTTCCATTCAGAGCGTGATTATGTTTTGGATCACAACCGCTTTGGTGTTGACCTCTGTGAGGGGTTTAAACGCTGTGTTTGTGTTATTGTTACTACTCGACCTGCCTTATGTCTAGTTATTAGTTTTCTCCATGCTTTGCTAGCGTCCTGGTAGGTTGTGGAAAATCATTTCTGGAATGCTGCATAAAAAAAAAAAAAAAAACTCAGCGGGCAAAAATAAGCATTGCGATGTGTGTTCCGCTACGGAACAATGAAATGGTGTTTGCGGCGCTAACACCAAAGCCCTGTTGTGACGGGCCGTCACTCCCAGAGCACTTATCACCAGGTAGCAGCGCGCTCGAGGACCAGGCAGGGAGGACGAGGCCTGGAGCCCTGCCTCACTCAGGGAGTTCAACCACAAGACAGACACACACTGCTGGAGAAGGGACGCCCGTACGCACTGGTGCAATCGCGTGGACACCCCACACACACACACACACACACACACACACACACACACACACACACACACACACACACACACACACACACACACACACACACACACACACACACACACACACACACACACACACACACACACACACACCACCAGCGCTGACAGGAAACTCCTAGAGTGTGGTGACCGAAACAAATATCATAGAGTACTGTTAGGAGAGGAGCATAGAAAAGGTATAAAGTAGAGGTGAGACACAATAAAAATCCTGCTTAGGCATATTTGTCTAAAGACTGTTAAAAAACAACAACTGATAACCTGTTTGCCAAAACAGCACTTCATCCCATTTGAGTCAGAAGAACTTACGAAATGTTTAACAGTTTATTGCAATACATGGTGATACATTGAAGTTTGGCGTCAAGGGTCTGCTGCTCTGATTTGCTTTCCCACCCAGGGTCTTACACAAACGCTGAGTGCACAACCATTGGTAGGGAGCAGATATCTGCAGAATCCCCCCATCGGATATTGAGCAACAGACCCTAAAATAGGTGGAAGCTGGGGTGGAGGTGGGCAGCAGCAAGAACAGGAGCATAGTGTGGTGCAGCAGCGAGCAGAGGCATGGTGTGGTGCAGTAGTGAGCGAGCAGTTGTAGGAGCAAGTGTGGTGAGTGAACTGCAGTTTAGTAGGCCGCGTTAAACTACAGGGAGTGTATGCCACTGGATGATTGACGTGACGGGGGGATAAACAATGTGTCTGAGTTGCCCGCCTGAACTAGCTCTGCCTGGCAGACTCCCGAACCCCCCCCCCCCCCCCCCCCCCCCCAAAAAAAAATCGGCCTCTGAGCTTTGCTAGCTAACGAATGTCACGCCACAGTTGCTCCACAGAGATTGAGTTGACACCAATGATGGTATTAGTGTAAAATCAGAAACTAGAAACCTCTTGGCAACCCCTTTGAGAAACTCCAGCACGTTGCATCTGAACCCGTCCTCCTCGACTGACTCAGTCGTCGCCCTCCGACTTGGGTCTTTCTTGCGAACGACAACTCCGAGGTGACCTCTTGTCGCTGAATCACTTACTGCTGCTGTACTCATTAGGTTATGACGGAGATCAAGTGAACTAGACACCGGTGTTAAAATGTAATTCAGCCCTGAGCCTGACTATAGTTTCTTTTGAATCGTGGGTCAATGACAAGTGAGCTTTCAACGCATGTCAGGTTACGTCGTTGCACTTTTCTTTTTCTTTTTTTTTAAAACATGAAGCTTACAACAGTTGTGTTATCCTTTGATAATGGCGCTGTGCGTTGTGAGTCCCTCGGATTCCACGCCGACATCCATTCAAGGACTGCACTCGGGATGGCGGCCTCAGACAAAACAATTGAGATTTCAAACAGAAAGTGAAAGGGCTCCTCCAAGGTTCTTTTGAGATCGCTTTTCACGGAGAGACATCTCAACAAAAAAAAAACAGGATGACAGCCCGGAGAAGAAAGACAAATGCAGAGATACGCGGATGTCACGGACAGACAGACAGACACACACACACAGCACACTCCATCTGAATTGCACTGTCAAAACCATTACCGGTGAGTGGCAACCCGATCCCCTCTCAGCCGCTCCCCGTTCACCCACGGAAATACAACTAGAACACAATGTTTTTTTTTCTATATTTGGCAACAGAATAATGCACATGTACATGTATCCCTAGCTCAGTACGGCACGAGACATTTCCAAAAAGCTGGTGAGTGAGGAAGAAAATATAAAAAATAACTGGGTTAGGGGATTATGGAAAGAAAGCAAGAAAGCAAGAAAGCCAGAAAGAAAGCCAGAAATAAAAACAAAAAGAAAGAAAGACAGAAAGAAAAACAAAAAGAAAAAAAAACAAAGAAAAACAAAAAGAAAGAAAGAAAGAAAGAAAGAAAGAAAGAAAGAAAGAAAGAAAGAAAGAGGCATACAAAGCCTAGAAATGAAAGAAAATCTTGGCTGTTTCCCTTGAACTATCTCTACAGTTGACTGTAGCTCGCTGCATAATCGCCAGCATACGGCACGCCTGATATTACAATCCTGCACTGCACCTGACAAAAGAGACAATTAGAAGGCTAGTGCGGCGCGTAATAACCTACAGGAAACACTTTGTTAGAACCTAACTAGTACACTTGTTCACTCACATAACTTGGAAACTCGAGACACAAAGTCGGAAAGTAAAACGTTTTTGAAGCCGGAGATGTTTTTGTCAGTTCTTTTTTTTTTTTTTCTTCTTCTTCTTCTTCTTTTTCTTCTTCTTCTTCTTCTTCTTCTTCAGAATAACACATCCAGCAGGGAAGTGCAAAACAGAACTGATTCCAAACGGTTCCAATTAGACTGGGGCTAATTAAGCGGGAGATGATGGCTGGCTTAATGAGAGTCGACTGGAGAGAACGAAGGTGAGCGAGACGGAAAAACGGAAGAACGCAGAACTATTTGTAGACACAGCGCTGTGGGGGAGACCAGAGAACTGTGGAGAGATCAGAGCACTGTGGAGAGACCAGAGCCCTGTGGAGAGACCAGAGCCCTGTGGAGAGATCAGAGCGCTGTGGAGAGACCAGAGCGCTGTGGAGAGACCAGAGCACCGTGGAGACCAGAGCACTGTGGAGTGACCAGAGCATTGTGGAGATACCAGAACGCTGTGGAGAGACCAGAGCACTGTGGAGAGATCAGAGCACCGTGGAGAGACCAGAGCACTGTGGGGGAGACCAGAGCACTGTGGGGGAGACCAGAGCACTGTGGGGAGACCAGAGTGCTGTGGAGGAGACCAGAGCACTGTGGAGTGACCAGAGCACTGTGGGGGAGACCAGAGCACTGTGGGGAGACCAGAGCACGGTGGAGAGACCAGAGCCCTGTGGAGAGACCAGAGCGCTGTGGAGAGACCAGAGCACTATGGTGGAGACCAGAGCGCTGTGGGAAACTGCAGAAGGTGAACATGTAGGAACACCTATTCCTCATGCTGTTCTATGAGTTTTGATGGTGTGACTGTGCAGGTTTGAGCAGTGACAGTGTCAATGTATGGAATATTTAGAATATGCACTGAAAGATACTGTGATCCTTTGTGTGAGCGTGTTTGTGTATGTGTGTGTGTGTGGGCGTGTCTGTGTCTCTGTGTGTGTGCCTGGGTCTCTCTGTGTGAGCGAGTGTGTGTGTGTATGTGTGTGTGTGTGTCCACACACTTTGATGAGAATAAAGGTATCATTTAACCAATCTGCTTTGGCTGGAGAGTCTGAGCATTACGACCTGTGGTCTAGCTCACTTAATGACATTAGATTTTCCGCTTTGTAAATTTTTCGGTCAATTGAATGTTGATTTTAGACCTCACCGCCATTCGCATAGATATAATTCATGTGTCAGCGCCGTTAAAGTTAAAAGCCGAAATGATGACCGTTGCTCTGCTTGTATATCAAAGCCCGGCAGCCATCTTGCCTGTCCGGCTATGAGGCAGAGAGAGAGAGTTCAATCCCATAATTAAAAACCTAGGGGGGGTGCGTCCTATTTACACACACAGGACCCATCACGGGCTGACAAGGGAGCCACCATTTTAGAGGAACTCCGCATTAGTCCCTTTAACCTATTGCCCACCCAGCTAAGGGGCTGGAAGTACCGTAATGTTTGCCATGAGTCAACTAGAACTGTCCCTGGTGCCACGGAGGCTCCTTATAAATACTCTGTTTCTATGTGGGGGCGGTGATGAACAGCACCTGTTGCACCACGAGGGCGCGTTGTTAGGTCTTTCCCGAACAGGTGTGCTGGACAGGGCATGCAGCTGGCTGCTCTGACGGAAGCTGACGGGGAGGAGATAGATGGTGTACGACGCAGCGGGGGAGGGGAGCCCTCCCGACAAACGCTCGGAAAGCCGGGACTTGTTAACAAATAAACACTGCGGGGTGTCTGCACTAGTCTCAAAAAAACAAACAAAAAAAAAAGCTTTACGAGGAAACTTTCGTAAGAAATAAGAGCGAGAAAAGCCTCGGCTGTTGAATGTGTAGAAAAACAAAAAAAATTTTCCCGCCAAAAAAGGGTTAGACGCTAGGGAGATATGTCGTGTGATTTAAAAGATAAACAACAAAGTTCTTCTCGTAGTATTTTGCTAATCCTCAGATTTAAAGGGGAGTTACAGGAGGAGCAGAGGAGCGTTAACCGGTCGGAGGGCCGAGTCCCCGACCACGGGTCACGGTAAAATCCTCCGATAAGTCCCTCAAATAAATGAGTCCAATAAAAAACACAAGCCCCACAAGTGATTGGATTATGGGGATTATCCGAGGACAATGATTGGACGACGAAAAAACTGCCGACGTAATGCCGTAGCACTGTAACCCTGCAGATGGTTCCACTGACATAAAGACATTTCCCCCCCCAAAAAGTTGTGGTTTTAAAATACAAAGCCAGGACTAACTCTCTACCATTTATCTCTGTCATAAACTTACCGTGGCATCAGATGCGACGTAGTGTATAAATTAAGCAGGTTCAATTAGCACCACCTACTGCACCGCTGCGAGCCGCGCACAAAGGTTGCGACAAACCTACACAGAAGTGGAGGGAACAAAAAGTGTTTGGCTCCATATCGGTGCGTCAGTCACAGGCGCCAACACACCCACGCCTCAGCCCGCCTGCCTGCCAGCCTGCCTGATGTGCAATTAGTGCGAGGGAACGTCTAATTGCGGCGTCAGATCCCACTGCGTCAAGGCCCGCTGGGTGCGCGGCACGCGTCAGTCACACTCAAAACGAGGCCGCTTGCATAACGCGGTGGCGGAGGGAGCCAAAAAGGGACCAGAGCACGGCGGGCCTCGGGAGGCCTGCGCCTCCCAAACACCGGCGCGACCCTTCCACCTCCCCGTCGGAGACGCCACGGTCACGCGGTCGGAAGGATTGGAGAGTCGGATCGTCCTTGTGACGTGGCCGTCGGCTGTCCGGGTCGTGTGGGAGCCCTCGACGCTCACGGTGAACCCCGTTGTAACTGGCCTGGGAGTGGACGCCCATTCCAGCGGCTTGCCAGATAGCTTACAGAGAGACACGCCTCTGTTCTTCTAAACCAGTAGGATCACGTCAACATGTTGAGCAGACAGTTGCACTTAAAAATAAACCCCTTTCAATTAAAACTGGACAAGTCACTTAGGCAGCAACAGTAATACGGAAAGTTTCACAGACACCGGTGATTGTGTGTTCCTCCATCATATCATCATCTATTGTATATTCCTTTATTTGGCTGTACTGTATATTCTATAAACAGTAAGTGTATATTCTATAAACAGTAAGTGTATATTCTATAAGCAGTAAGTATGTATTCTATAAACAGAAAGTGTATATTCCTTCAGGTGGCCGTACTGTATATCCTATAAACAGTAAGTGTGTATTCCTTAATGTGCCCATACTGTATATTCTATAAACAGTCAGTGTATATTCCTTTATGTGGCCGTACTGTATATTCTATAAACAGTAAGTGTATATTCTATAAACAGTAAGTGTATTTTCCTTTAGGTGGCTGTACAGTATATTCTATAAACAGTAAGTGTATATTCCTTAATGTCCCCGTACTGTATATTCTATAAATATTAAGTGTATATTCTATAAACAGTAGGTGTATATTCTATAAACAGTAAGTGTGTATTCCTTAATGTGCCCATACTGTATATTCTATAAACAGTAAGTGTATATTCCTTTAGGTGGCCGTACTGTATATTCTACAAACAGTAAGTGTATATTCTTTAAACAGTAAGTGTATATTCCTTTAGGTGGCCGTACTGTACATTCTATAAACATCATCATCATCTTCATCCGCTTTGTCCGGGGTCGGGTCGCGGAGGTAGCAGTTCCAGCAGGGCATCCCAAACTTCCCTTTCCCGGGCCACATTAACCAGCTCTGACTGGGGGATTCCAAGGCGTTCCCAGGCCAGTGTGGAGATATAATCCCTCCACCTGGTCCTAGGTCTGCCCCGCGGCCTCCGCCCAGCTGGACTTGCCTAGAACACCTCCCTAGGGAGGCGGCCAGGTGGCATCCTTACTACATGCCCGAACCACCTCAACTGGCTCCTTTCTAAGCAAAGAAGCAGCGGTTCTACTCCGAGTTCCTCCCGGATGACAGAACTTCTCACCCTATCTCTAAGGGAGAGACCTGCCACCCTGCGAAGGAAACTCATTTCAGCCGCTTGTATTCGCGATCTCGTTCTTTCGGTCACTACCCAAAGCTCGTGACCATAGGTGAGGGTAGGAACGTAAATTGACTGATAAATTGAGAGCTTTGCCTTCTGGCTCAGCTCCCTCTTCGTCACAACGGTGCGATAAAGCGACTGCAACACCGCACTCGCTGCTCCAATTCTTCGGCCCATCTCTCGTTCCATTTTCCCCTCACTTGAGAACAAGACCCCGAGATACTTGAACTCCTTCACTTGTGGTAAAGACTCATTCCCTACTTGGAGTAGAGAATCCATCGGTTTCCTGCTGAGAACCATGGCCTCAGATTTGGAGGTGCTGATCCTTATCCCAGCCGCTTCACACTCGGCTGCGAACCGATCCAATGAATGCTGCAGGTCAATCATTGGATTCTATAAACAGTGAGTGTATATTCTATGAACAGTAAGTGTGTATTCCTTAATGTGTTTATACTGTATATTCTATAAACAGTAAGTGTATATTCCTTAATGTGGCCGTATTGTATATTCTATAAATAGTTAGTGTATGTTATATTAACAGTAAGTGTATATTCCTTTAGGTGGCCGTACTGTATATTCTATAAACAGTAAGTGTATATTCTATAAACAGTAAGTGTGTATTCCTTTAGGTGGCCGTACTGTATATTCTATAAACAGTAAGTGTATATTCTATAAACAGTAAGTGTGTATTCCTTTAGGTGGCCGTACTGTATATTCTATAAACAGTCAGTGTATATTCTATAAACAGTAAGTGTAATTTGCACACATCACAAGACACTCACTACCAACTAAATCTGCACGGCTCTCTCTCGAACGCCGTTTTTATAGACCTGGCGTTTAATGTGACGGCAGGAATATTAGGAGGGTTTCGGTCTGGTGAGTGTAGTGGACTGGAAGGTCAGGGTGAAGAGGTGGGAGGGGGGCGGGGGGCGGGGGGGGGGGGGGCACAGGGAGGAGGGGCCGAGCGCCGACAGTTCATCGATGACAGCAGCACATTAGTATCGACACGGACGAATCACTGGGGAGAGCAGACCTTATCTGGCAAAGCTAGAGAGACAGGGGGAGATTGGGGAGAAGGAAGAGAGATAGTAGAATGGGGGTGGGGGGATGGGGGGATGGGGTGAAGGACTGGCTAAAGGAGGAGGGGAGGGGTGCAGGCATCGAAAGGGACGGAGGCGATAAAGAGAGAGAGAGAGAGAAAGAGAGAGAGAGAGAGAGAGAGAGAAGCGGAGCGTGGAGATAAGGGAGGAGGGGGAGAGGGAGAGATGAGATGGTAAGGAAAGTCGGTGTAGGGGCTTATCTCTATAATGTGTAATAAGCAGCGGCATGGGGTAGAAGATTGGACTGGGGGGGCCCAAGGTGGGCCACAGATCAGAGGGCTTGAAAAAGAGCAGGTTTGATATCGTAAACCCAAAATAACGCACGCGACAGTCTATCCAGGGAAAAGGCCTGAATGTTACTGTGCGGCAGTCACGAAAATAACTTCAATTTGACACCACTCACAGAAAAACCAACCAAAAACAGGGGAAGAAAAACATTTTTGGTGGGATGAAAGCAACCTATGCGCATGGAGCATGATTAACATGCCTTCAAGCGGGAGTACGACTTACATGGTAAACACTTAGTTGGCTGCAAAACGACAGATCTACCACTTTAATGTCTACCAGAATCCAAACCTTTCCTGTTCTCAAAGGAAATGATTCTGCCATGGGACCACCTCTCGCACTGCAGTGCCTGGCAATTGAAATGGAATTGAGGCGCGACAGACGACACGATGACATTACTGGGCGATCCGCGCTTTTGCTCATCTAAAGCAAAGCGGTCCCACCCCCCCCCCCCCCTGCTTCTTCCTTTCTCCTCCCACGGAGGGCGGAGACCCTCGGCGACGCCCGCGTTACGCACGCCACGTGTCGCCAACGGCAACTAGAGCGGCCGCGTTCGTCGATGACGCCATTGCGTCCGCTTTGGGTTGTGAGGCTCACCGTTGTCCCTGCAGCACGGGCTCGAGACCCAGAGAGACAGGTGAACCGGTGAACTCAAAAACGTGGAGCGGAGTGCCACAACGGGACCCGGGTCGGAACCGGAGAGGCCGAACGACGGCGGGCGCGCGGAGAGAAGAACAGCCCGGTGAGAGAAAGGGGGGGGGTCTGAGCGCCGGCAAAACAACAACAACAGAAAAACAGGTGGAGTGACAATAGAAGAGAGATGGAGCCGGCGCCGAGGCAACGAATCTCTTCATCTCCCTCTCTCTCC
Organism: Galaxias olidus; assembly: GCA_026901105.3. Taxonomy (NCBI): domain Eukaryota; kingdom Metazoa; phylum Chordata; class Actinopteri; order Galaxiiformes; family Galaxiidae; genus Galaxias; species Galaxias olidus. Next base: position 49,821 of record JAPMUY010000060.1, on the reverse strand, counting down.
CAGGGTGTTTTCTCCTGTCGTGTCAGCGGCGGTGTTTTCTGCCGCCGACCCGCTCTCGTAAATTGCCCGCGTCGATCCCGCCGCGGCTCTCCCGGGGCAGCTGTTAAAAACGGTCACGCCGATAAAAGGCCCCATTCGCTGGGAAAAAAGATGGAGAGAGAGAAGTGGGGGGAGGCTAAAGAAGCTGATTTAGTGGGCACGTGTTGATGGCCCCCTGATTTAGTTAGCATCGAGCCCCACTGGTCGATCCTTAAACATGGGGCGGGGGAGCGTCGGAGGATTGGCTTGGAGGGGCGGGACGAAGACGAACAATGGTCTCTGGAATAAATGGGCCACCCGCCAATCTTCCCCGGTAGTAAAATGAACAACCGTCTCTCTCTCTCTCTCTCTCTCTCTCTCTCTCTGAGATTAAAATGGGAACTGGTGTGTGGATGTATGGTTCAGTGTGAAGCTGCCTGCCGCTGTCTGCAAGACACAAACAAAGCCCAGGCAGACGTTTACAAAACACGGGCTAACTATATACAGCACAGTATGTACAGTCAGGCTTTGCAGACTAGACAGCCAGACGTTACAAAACACGGGCTAACTATATACAGCACAGGATGTACAGTCAGGCTTTGCAGACTAGACAGCCAGACGTTACAAAACACGGGCTAACTATATACAGCACAGTATGTACAGTCAGGCTTTGCAGACTAGCAGACGGATCAACAGGTCTAATGACAGCCGTACGAGAAAGCCTTTGCTCGTCGGCGGCGGCAGTAATCTCCCCCATAAGCTGTTGTAGCTCTCGCTCCGCGATACTATTAACGGCAGGAGTCCCGTGAAAACGCGGCTACCTCCCGGAGCCGATTACAAGCGCAGGGGTCAGCGTGAGCTTCAGAGAGCGGGTTGTGGATTTGCTCCGGCGTGGCCTCTAGGCACGGACCGCGTGACCCGGGAACACGAAAGCAGGGATGTAAGGAGTACGAGAGGGAATTATCTACGAATGGAAGAGAGAGAGAGAGAGAGAGAAAAAACAAACAAACCATGGCCCAGCCGTTTCTGCCCGTCGAAAGAAACAAACGGAACAACGCAAAGCGGCAAATCCCACGATAGCACGCGAGCTGTAATTCCCACGTTATTCCCGTGTTCTCCGTCTCGAGCGGGAGCGCTCCGAGATTGGAAAGTATCGATCCGTGAACCCCCCCCCCCCCCCCCCCCCCCCCCCCCCCCGAGCGTTTTCCGGAGACGCCGCGCTCGCGCTCAACACGGCCATGCGGCCTTCAACAAAAAGTCAACGGCAAGATTGTTCCCCCGACGTTGTCATGTTTTTCTGAAGGTGCTGGAAAAGCAGAGGAAACCTTTCAGTTGGTGTCTATTTGCAAGGATTGCCCCCCCCCCCCCCCCCCCCTGTTATTCTCCCAGTGGGACAATGCAAATTGTGCATAACCGTGCTTACTCGTGCACGTCCAGAGGAAGGTCAGGGCACAGGTCGATCCCCAGGGCTGCATCATAGACACAGTCAGGGGTCAAGCACCCTGGTCCAAACGCTACACTTACAGCAGTGGGTTCTGTAGTAGCCTCCTCCCCCTGTCCCGTGGTTGTGGGGAGTGAGCCTAGCAGCGTCGTCACTTCTTTAAATATCTATGGACCTCTCGTATACCTCTTTAAATATCTATGGACCTCTCATATTTACAGGCCACTAAGCCATCTCTTATCTCCATGGCATTCCATAGGTTAACCAGTCATCCATTGTGCACTTTACTCTCATACTTCAAAGCACCTATGAAAAAGACTAAACTAACACACCGAATAAAACCCGACGTTCACTAGAACGTGCCCTCCACATGTATAACTTAGACGCAGAAGGGAGAGCACACGTAGATTCAACCACTGAGCTTCTAAAAAAAAAAGTATGATTATTTTTGATGATTTTTTTTATTCTGTTCTTTTTTAGTAGCGCAAACGTCACACAATAGCAACCTTAACCCGACCAAAGGTCACGGTGGCTTGCAAGCCTGGCGTGTTTATCCGCGCAGCGCAAGGGGAGAGAGTGGTTGTGTAAACGCTAAAGCACTACGCTTCCCACCGCTGTTACCCTGGTGATTGGCGGTTTGACATACCACTTGTGACAGCCCCCGCGACCCTTTCAGAGGGCCCCGGCGAAGTTCAGGTGTGCGACGGGGGGGTTTTATGGGGGGGGTGTGGGCGAAAAGAAGAAAAAAGAAAACCAAGTACAGCCACAACACGCGAGGGGGAGACGTAAGTGCCACCATCCCAAGAGACTAGGTCATCCCAAAGATTACTCCACGGCGAAAAGGAGTGCTCCAAACCACCGCGGCAGAGTCTCTGACAACGGGCCGTCGCTCCGTACCTGTTCTTAATGAACCTGGACCCACAGGAGAAGACCGCGCTTTTAAAGCCGCAGCCCTGGGTGAGTCACTCCGCTGGTTCCCTCCGAATACACCGCCGTGACGGCAACGAAGGCATAATGGGACTGGGGTGGGAACGACGCCGGTGCTGATCGAGTTGGCTAGCCGTAGCTCTACGCGTCCTTTGGTGTTTTACGAGTCGGACCCCACTTCGAGAGCGAACGAGCAAATCAACTGTCCGGCATGGACCGCTTCACATCGGATCCTCGTTCCTCACACCGTTTACTCAAATCGTCATGAAGGTCAGCGTGGCTTCCAGGGTCACCGTTCGCTTTCTGTTGGAGGCGGAGGTCAAGACCCCGGGGCGAGCAACGATCTGGTTGTCTTCCGTTCAAATCCGAGACAAGGAAATGAATGCACAGTAGCTGTCTCAAAAGGATAAGCAAAAAAAAAAATTTGTTTGGTAAGCTCCAGTGTGTGTGTGTGTGTGTGTGTGTGTGTGTGTGTGCTGCTTTGTGCGTGAGCATGCATATGCATGCCCTAATACATACAATGCCTGCTTTCTTTTGCCCGTGTGAATCCTCTTGTGCTAGTATGGAAATGGGCTCTCCGTCTCCCCGTCTCCTTCTTAGTGTGACTGAATGTATTATTATCCTGATTCCGCCGCCCCGATCCCATTTCGAGCAGTTATCCAAAGAGGAACCGGCGGATGCGGAGGGAACGGACTGTCCCCCGCAGACGAACGGAGCCGTGACGAGGCCCCTTGTCCCGTCTGCACCCAGCCTCCGACGGCAGCCCCGGCCCGGGAGACTCGCGAAGCCCCGCGTTTCCCCCGTCTCCACGAGCTCTTCCTCCCCTCAAGCTCACCGTCACGTCCTGAGACGCGATCGGAGCGTCGGTCGCCGGACGGGGCGTGGGGGGGGGGAGGGGGAGCCGGGGGGAGGACGACTCGCGCGGCGTTCCGGTCGCTTTTGTTTTTTCTTAGGCTTTGCATCTCAGCTGACCGGCAGTGGACCTCGCGGCGGGAGAAGCCGGCGCTGGCGGAGGGGCTGCTGTGTTTGTGCCGTGTTGACCCGTCGCCCTGCTCTTCCATATTCATAGCCGCCATGAATATTGGCCCATTACCGCCGCCGAGGGTCAAGAGGGAGCGCGTGGGGGTTTAACAAAGGGGATGCCTCGCCGCTCTGCCTGGAGCTGCCCTTAGACATCCCAGGGACCTTCAAGGATCAAATGTGGCGATGGCTGGGGCACAGCAGAATGACAGAGAATGTCACGGGTTAGGAATAGTTGACTTTATGTTATGGCAGCATTGTGTGAGTCAGCGAGTGTGTTTGTGTGCGTGTGTGTGTGTGCAGGGTGGATGAGTGTGTGGGGTGTGTCAGGCGGAGGGAGATACATTCACGTTGAGGAAAAGAAAGGAGCAGACAGGGAAAGCGAGAGATTGTCACGAGACAGGTAGAGGGCGACGGGGAGGGAGGTGGGGTGAGGAGGAGGAGGGAGTGTGTGTGAGCGGGCGAGGAGGAGGTGGGGCGGGGAGGAAGCGAGGGCATCTGTTGTGACCTACAAAGGCACTGAGCAAACAAACAGGCTGGCTGCCTATCAGGACAGGAGAGGAGCAAACAACATGGCTGACAAACCGCCACCAGATCAATGGCTCAGAGCCACCTCTCCCACAGCAGGGGAGCCAGGGAGGGTGTGTGTGTGTGTGCGTGCGTGCGTGCGTGCGTGTCTCTGAAGGCGTGTCACGTAAAAGCCGAATAACCTTTTTTTGGTTCGTTACGAAAATCAGTTATTTAACATGATGTACATGTCTCACGATACCACGAACGGTTAGCCGCCATTTCCATGTGTCACTGTCGCAGCGGCGACGGGACAACGGCGTTATGTTTCTGGAGGTCATGAGGGGATTGGCAGGAGGAGAAACGTGATTGATATGGTCCGCAAAAAGGTGATTAAGCTGCCGGAGTATGGCTCGCCCGTCTCGGTCGAAGAGCTTCGTTCATTTACCACGTTTACAAATGTGCGTACGTCAATGGCGGGGCCCCGCTCATCGTTCACGGAGTCGACTCGTTGCGGAGGCGGAGTGAATTAAGCGCCGATCCACACTAAGACGGCATCAAGTAGAGGCACGGATTGTCGCGTGCGGTGTTCCATACAAAAGGGTACTGTGTGCGTGTAGTGTACCCGTGTGTCAGAGCGAGAGAGAGAGAGAGATACAGAGAGAGAGAGAGAGAGATACAGAGAGAGAGAGAGAGAGAAGCTTATAAATTGCAGAAAAGGAGTAGAGAGAAGTGTTCAAATTTAATATCCTGAATTTAGTTTTTATTAAAAGTTGGAATTGGTTCAACCAGCTTGGGGAGCCTAAACAGAACAGATATGGGATGCTGTATTGGAGAACAAGAAGAACAATAAACAATAACTACGATGTTGGAGAAAAGATATTGCCAGTGCAATAAGTCTTATTCGCTTTCTGTATCAAAAAAAAACTAAACCAGAAAGACTGTTGTACACCCCTCTCCACAAACGCACAGGTACACACATAAACAAAACACATGCGCACACACACACACACATACCCTGCACTTACTGTAAATGCAATCACAAGCAAATCACCTAGACTGTCATCATGCGACTGGTTCTTCCTCCATATTTTTTCCTCTGTGGCACACTCACTCACCACGTGAGAGGCACACGCAAACACACACACACACACACACACACACACACACACACGCTACATGTGGGATCCACCCTCAATCTCTCTGAAAGGTCACCTGTCAATAACGTGTGGTTAGCCGTAGACAAGGCAGAGCTGCCTGTTATTTCTGTTGGTTCCACACACCACCACAGTGCATTGCCATTCCATTGACCAAATCTCTGTTGTTCTAATTACACACACACACACGCACACACACACACACATTGTGCAAAAAAAAAAAGTTAATGAGCTTTTATGAAAATGGCTTGACGTGACCTTTTTATTTATTCATTTATATCCCTGCTCTGTGCGGCCCCTCCACAGTCTGGTGGAGGCTCCTGATAGGGGCAGATGGAATGGCACGCACGCACGCACGCACGCACGCACGCACGCACGCACACACACACACACACACACCCACACTCGCACACACACTCGCACACACACTCGCACACACACACATCAACACATCCTTCAAAAACAACGCCATTGTGATTCTTCCATAAGTTGTTCTCCGTAGATCATTTAGCCTTGTCAGCAATAAATCTGCCACATGCCCTTTTCAAGTCGGTCATAAACAGACAGCCTAACAGATCCAGCCCAAATGCCACTGCACTCCCCCACCTTCATGCACCAGCCCAGCATAGCTCTCGCTGTGCAAGAAAGGGTCCGGGCATTTTGAAATGAGCTGTTCACAGTTTTTAGTGTGTACCAATCAACTAAATATACTCTATGGAGTACAGCCGTTAGCATGACACTAATATAACACATTATCAGCCATGTGGCCTGCCATGCATATTAATGTAATGCCTCTACTCTACTCTACTCTACTCTACTCTACTCTACTCTACTCTACTCTACTCTACTCTACTCTACTCTGTTTTTCCTCAGCGGTATTAGCCTCTGGCTCACCTTAATCCATCTTTCCTGTGCCTGGAATCACGAGGTTCCTCTATGGTCTAATGAACGGCATCTCAAAACCTAATGCCTGGGACACAATGAACCCTCCCTGAGAAAAGTGCGCTATCATTACGTCCACATAAACAATATGGCACGCTACATTCGCCTTTCAGGCTGGCCGATATGCAAGAGGGTGTGAATATTTCAGCCCCCGTTTTGAAGCCTTAGCCCCAGAGACTGAACTGCCCAGGGCGTCATGATTCAGGTTCGCCAACGAAACCCGTATTTCCCCCCAAAAAAAGAATCGATCGTTACGCACGGACCCTCCGGTCAAACTGGAGCCGAGAGGCCACACGGAAACAAACGGGGAGTGGGACGACACGGGAAGCATCCCGGTGGAGACTGCCATCACGTCGTCGTCGCCCCCCCCCCCCCCGTAACCTGCTGCTTAGCCCAAGAGCTCATTAGGCCACTAATCGCTAGCTGTTAGCGCGTTACTCTGTTAGCATTGATCCGCGAGACGTGAAGGCGCCTTGTAGCAGCCAATAACGTAACAACTGCCAATAACGTAATAATTGCCAATAACGTAATCATTTTCCCATTCTTAATGTAATAAAAGCCGATAATGTAATAACTTTCCAATAATGTCATAAAATGTCTGAGCCAATAACGGAATTACCTTTTTACCATAATGTAATAAGTTATTACATTATTGACCGGTTATTACATTATTGGCTTGCTATAAAAAAAACTGAAAAAATGTAATAATTTGAACCGATAATGTAATAACATACTTATATCACTATGTTTAAGTTTAATTTATCCTGAAGTGTCAGACTTCCATACCACTTATCCTACTGTAGCTTCTTTCAAACATCTTTCTCAAAAACCCAAACAATCCTGACCCATGAATCTCTCTCATATTCACGCTTTTTACTTGCTTGGTTCCTTCATTTTTGTTTCTCTCTCTCTCTCTCACGAGTTTTTTGCTTATATTGCCAAAGCTAACCTAGTTGAACATACATACATACACATATACATACTTTTAACATGGGAAATAACTGTTAACATGACAGTGCGTACCGATAGCATGTAGCAATAATACTAGTAACAACAGGATGAACAATTGGTACATTCATCTTAGTGCAGTGTTCCACTGGCTGTCCCTTGGTACATTCATCTTAGTGCAGGGTTCCACTGGCTGTCCCTTGGTACATTCATCTTAGTGCAGTGTTCCACTGGCTGTCCCTTGGTACATTCATCTTAGTGCAGTGTTCCACTGGCTGTCCCTTGGTACATTCATCTTAGTGCAGTGTTCCACTGGCTGTCCCTTGGTACATTCATCTTAGTGCAGTGTTCCACTGGCTGTCCCTTGGTACATTCATCTTAGTGCAGTGTTCCACTGGCTGTCCCTTGGTTATTTGGCTGCTATTATGCAGCAGATTGTTGTTTTTTACCTATTATTCTTTTTAAGTTTCTGTCTGTTACTGTCATCAGATATTCCGCAAGAGTGTACTTTTTGTTTAACCCTCTGAACTTCAAGCCGTTTCTGGGTGTTTTTTGACGAAAGCGTTCTGTGCACATAATCGGTTTGTGGGCGTTGTGAAAGTCTAGAGTCTGATGAGAACGGCTGTTCTTAAAGTTTCTGGGTATGATAAATATTGTAATTTAGCCGATTTTTTAAAGACAACATGCATTTTTGATCCCATCGCCGGGATTGGGGTTCTGAGGGTTAAAGCCAAATAGCATTCAAGTTTGCTTTGAATTTGGGATGACTCAGTCCAATAATCTATCTATTTTTCCTTTTGGAATAATTTGGTTGGGCCAAATTGTCTGTGAGCTTTGTTGAAGTTCTATGTTGTGGCCAGGGAGCAGAGCCCGTGGACCAACTGGCAGAGGGACTCTTTTCTGCCGTCATCTCTTGGTATTTTAAAGTATTGTGATGGTAGGATTGGGGGTCACTTAATTTGAGATTATAGAATTGAATTGCCCTTTTTCCAGTTCTAATAAAGATGGGGTATTGCCCTAATGCGGCTCTGCATGCATTATTTTGAGTTTTCTTTGCACTTGAAGAATGCTTTTACAGAACTCCACACGCAGTCTCCATTTGGGTGTTTGTCCTATTTTTAAACATCTTGATATGAAAGGGGAGCCCACACTTCACTTGGCCATATCAATTGGTTCTATGACTGATTGGAATATTTTTTATCCAGGTTCTAATGGGGATTTAAATTTTGATGTTTTTTTTTATTGTATAGAAAGCTCTTCTTGCTTTGTCTCTCAGGCAGGCCCGGTTCAATAGTGCATTGTCTCGGGGGGCAATGACTGATGGTGAGGGGGCAACATCATTATAAAAAATGTTCACAACATCAACCTACTATTACTTGGAAGAGCCACACCACATTTCTCAATATCTAGACTACATTTCTTGCTGCCCTTTGCTGTGTCCACAGGCACTAATGTTAGTCGAGGCACAGCCACGACACGCACAGGGTGCGTGCTAGCTAGCTGTTGCTAGTAGAGAACCAGGGACAGCGATCCACCTATCCATTTTGACGCACATACTTTCCTGTACATACACTACTTGCACCTGTATTGAAAGCAGTGTGAGGTTTAGAGATTATAGTTAAAGATTATAGTTTATAATAATAATAATAACAATAATATAATAATAATTAATACTAATAATAATAACAATAAACAAAATAATAATATTAACTTTATTTATATAGAGCCTTTCAAAATAGGGTTACAATTTGCTTTACAATAAAAATAACATATATTTAAAACACTAAAACACTAAAATCACACAGTAAAATCGGGTAAAATATCTAAAATAACTAAAAATAAACTAAAAATAAACAACAAAACAGAAGTTCAGTTAAATTAAACATTCAAATTCAAAAAGACCAAACGAGGCATGACGTCCAGCTCTGCCCCTTTACAAAAACAGTTGGCTAGCAAAAATAAATGGAACAGTAATTCTGCTCACGTGTGGTAACAAGAGTACAGAGTAGTGTAGTGACGAAGTGAAATAGCAAGTTCAAAATGCTTTTTCACATGGCCAGACTAACCAATCAGATATAAGTAAACTTTGATTATTTCTATGTGGTATGTTTATGATTGGCCGTATCGACAAACACACACAAAAAAAGTAATTTTACAGTTATTTTTAAATTTTGGGATGAAGTTTCGTCGGGTTGTTGAGGCAGTCAGAGCATTTAGAGGGGCATTGCCCACCCACTATTCATCAGAGTCTAAATATAATTTGTTTTTGTGGGCCTTATTTCCTGAACCTTTTTGGAATAACATGATTTTTGTCTTTTTGAGGTTTACTGTCAGGGCCCAGGTTTGACAGAACATGTGTAGGTAATCTAGGTGTAGCCCCTCTGCGGTAGGACACAGAAGCACCGGATCATCTGCATGGAGTAGAAACTTAACTTCAGTTATATTTTTTATGATAACTGATGCTGCAGATTGCTCAAATGTTTTTGCAAATTGATTTATATAAATGTTGAACAGAATAGGGGATAGATTACACCCCTGTCTCATTCCACATCTCTGAAGGAAAAGGGACGTTTGGTTGATGCCAATCATGATTGAAAATTGAGACAGAGAGACAGAGAGACAGAGAGAGACAGACAGAGACAGTAAGAGAGAGACAGACAGGTAGAGAGAGACAGACAAACAGAGAGACAGACAGACAGAGAGAGACAGACAAACAGAGAGACAGACAGACAGACAGAGACAGAGAGAGACAGAGAGAGACAGACAAACAGAGAGACAGACAGACAGAGAGAGACAGAGATGGCGCAGGGACATCTCGTGCTGAGTAATGTGAGAGAAATGTGTTATATCAGAGTTGGGACTAGGATTCATGGGTCAGGATTGGTCGGGTTTTTGAGAAGGATGTTTGAAAGAAGCTACAGTAGGATAAGTGGTATGGAAGTCTGACACTTCAGGATAAATTAAACTTAAACATAGTGATATAAGTACGTTATTACATTATCGGCTCAAATTATTAAAATTTTTACGTTTTTTTATAGCAAGCCAATAATGTAATAACCGGTCAATAATGTAATAACTTATTACGTTCTGGGAAAAAAGTAATTACGTTATTGGCTCAGACATTTTATGACATTATTGGAAAGTTATTACATTATCGGCTTTTATTACATTAAGAATGGGAAAATGATTACGTTATTGGTAGTTATTACGTTATCGGCAGTTATTGGCTGCTACACGCCTGCATCCGTGCCGAGCCCCGTCCCCCCCGGAAAGGATCGAAGCTGACACTGTTTGAAGAGGAGGAGGAGGAGGAAGAAGAGGAGGAGGAGGAGGAGGAGGGAGAAGATCGGTAAGTCTCAGGACATGGTGTGGCGCTTCATGACACCTGCTACGTCACCACCACCACTAGTATCACCACCACCAGTTCCACCACCACCACCAGTATCACCACCAGTACCACCACCATCACCAGTACCACCACCAGTACCACCACCATCACCACCAGTACCACCACCACCACCAGTAGCACCACCAGTACCACCAGTACCACCACCAGTACCACCACCATCACCACCAGTACCACCACCACCACCAGTTTCACCACCAGTACCACCACCATCACCACCAGTACCACTACCACCACCAGTACCACCACCAGTACCACCACCATCACCACCAGTACCACCACCATCACCAGTATCACCACCAGTACCACCACCATCACCACCAGTACCACTACCACCACCAGTACCACTACCAGTACCACCACCATCACCACCAGTACCACCACCACCACCAGTATCACCACCACACAGTGATGGGTAACCAGCGGACCAAACGACACTAGGTGGGTTTAATCCAGCACTTCAGGGCTAGGCTCAAAACTACGACCATATTGCGGAGTTACAACAAACTGGTTTAAGTTCCCAACATTACTGTCTTAGCACACAGTGTTTCAGCCAAATTATACCAGTAGTGTTTTGCTACTCCTTAGCGTCAGAGAGGATTCGTTTCCATGTTCCAATCTATTCTAAGACGAACATGAACAACTAATGTCATTACATCCCCTAGACTACGCCTACGCGTCCCCTGAAAGAATTGTGAATATGTGCACACCTAATTACCTCTGACAAACGATGGAAATCAAAAGGATTCTAGGTAACACGTATATCGGTTTCCTTACGTGTAAACAACCCGGTACCTGTGTCCAAAATCCACAGTGTTGGTTTAATAGCACATAAGCTTGTTTTAAACCCGCCGCAAAGTCAAAATAACAACCAGAAATGATCTAACAACATAATCCAGCAATTGTATAATAAAACAAGCCATCATTTATTGGAGCGCAAATCCCCCATACGGATTATGCGTTTTTTTGTTTATATCCACAGCCCAAAATGGCTGTAAAAATCCAGTATACTTGTAAAACAGAACAGCCTCCATGGGGTACTATTGGCATCTGCCAGCCTGTCGGTTGCCATGGATATCCCTTGTCGATAGCACTGGGGGAGCAATATGATTTCCTATGGGGCCACATTTTGTTTGCATAGCACACGCATTGAGCGTCCATTTACATTTTTTTGTCACATTGATGAAATGGGACCGGTGCCTGTTGGCGGCAGTAAAAAATCTGGCCGGCTGGCACGTTTAAAATGGGCCAGGCGACTAGAGGGGAGTTTCCTTTGTCGCCTGTATCCAAAGGCCACTCCACGTCTGAGTCACCAATGGGTTCGAAAAGCTCCACTTCCTGGCCTTGGGAACACACTTTACACTGTCCCCCGGTTTAACCCCTGAGACAAAGGCTGTCTGGTTTGGGTCATTTCTTTCCTTTTAGTTTTTTTCTTCCTTAGCCTCCTCCGTGCTTCAGGAGGGCGGGAATAACCGGGGTGTGGAGAGGAAAGGACTGGAGAAAGGCCATGGAGCCGACGTCCTGCTCATCGTTAGCGGAGCCCATATGAAGGATGCTGTGGGCCTTCAGCAAAGGACAGTGGTTTAAAGGGTTAATCAAAGGACAGTGGTTTAAAGGGTTAATCAAAGGACAGTGGTCCCAGAGGTTAATCAAAGGCCAGTGGTTTAAAGGGTTAATCAAAGGCCAGTGGTTTAAAGGGTTAATCAAAGGACAGTGGTTTAAAGGCTTAATCAATGGCCAGTGGTCCCAGAGGTCAATCAAAGGACAGTGGTTTAAAGGGTTAATCAAAGGCCAGTGATCCCAGAGGTTAATCAAAGGCCAGTGGTTTAAAGGGTTAATCAAAGGACAGTGGTTTAAAGGCTTAATCAATGGCCAGTGGTCCCAGAGGTTAATCAAAGGACAATGGTTTAAAGGGTTAATCAAAGGCCAGTGGTCCCAGAGGTTAATCAAAGGAC
>JAPMUY010000060.1:30000-35000 GCA_026901105.3 Galaxias olidus | reverse complement strand
GTGCTTGGATGTACTAACCTGCTTACCCATGACTGGCGGGGGAAAAAATATCAAAAAAGAGAGGGAAGAAGGGGAGAAGGGAGCATGCGGTCTGTGGTTGTACCGGGGGATGGGGGGTGGTGGGGGGTGTGGGGGTGGGGGGGGTTGTGGATGTTTGGCAGTAATATTAAGCACACAGATTAATAACAAGATTGCCTGCATTGATCCTTTTAAATCTTGCCCGTAATTGCTTTTGGAAAGTCTGGAGCTTGCTATTTTTTTCTATATTGCCTACTCGCAATGACACAATGTTGTTTGTGGCTTCGATTTTGGGATAGAGTGAGAGGATATGGTGACCAGGCTGCCTCTTGATACAAAGTAACATTTATCAAAATAAGGGAATAAGGTTACACACGGGGCTGTGCTGACGAAAGGTGTACTGAAATAAGGGTTAGGGTTACACACGGGGTGTGTTGACGAAAGGTGTACTGAAATAAGGGTTAGGGTTACACACGGGGTGTGTCGACGAAACGTCTTAACGGACATAACTCCTCTTCAGTCACTCCCTGTCTTTTCACGACAGCATTGGCGCTTGGCCCCTGCTCGTCGACCAGGGGCAGATCATCCCCCTCACCACTCTGTAAAACGCTGGCCGCCACCGCCACCACTTTGTGTCGAGGAGGAAATAAAGAGAGTCAGATTTATTGGCTTTCAATCAAGCCACGGCGCTTTATACTGCGATAGCTTTCAGAAAAAAGAAAAAAAGAAAGAGACTCGACAGGTTGGGTGCGCAGCCCGAAACGACAGTCCCGGGAATGAAACCCCGCTAAAAAGGCACGGCTGCCTTTTCATCCCGATAACAAACAAAAAAAGGGGGGGGGGGTGTCGCTCTTTTAGGAAAGGATCGGGGGAAGGGAGCGGGCGGAAAAGGTCGGCGCGTCTTCCCCAGAGCTGAAACTGGGGGACAACGGCTCCAGCGACAACGGAGCGAGGGCCGCTTTTTCTGAAGCATGAGCAGACACGTGGGGCGGCGGGGGGCTCCCCCGTTTCTCCCCCTTTCCCCGGGCTCTTTCCTTCCCTTATTCCCCCCCCCCCCCCCCCCCAAACGCCCTTGAAGAGAGTCGTCGACGCGCAGCGCACCGTCGAAAAGGCGAAACGATATGAGGAGAGTCGTGTGACTTCAGAGACCCCCGTCTGCGGCGGCGGACCCGAAAAGATCCAAAGCCAACTCGACTCAGAAAAAAAAAATAAAGCGACGGAAGAAACCGAAAACGAAAAGTTAAACACGACGCTGTTAAGGAACGGTCCGCGTTTTTTCTTTTTTGACTCGGGTGCCCCGATAAGACACGCGAGCCAAACCGTCGAGCCTAGCGGGGGACGAAAAGCCACGGCAGCTGGCACAAAGCGTCGCGTCAAAGTGGGTAGCCACGTCCCAGCGACAACTCTTGGCATTCTCCCTAGCCCTAACGAGATCAACGCTATTTTAAAACGTCCCTTTCCCTCGCCGAGTGAACCACAGTGCAATCAGAAGCGTCTCCTACTTTCGGACGCGACAGCTTTTCCCGACGCGTTCCCACGCTCAGGCCGTTCGCTCGTATCACAAATACGGTCTCCTCTGTAAACGCAAAAAGCTATATTGTCTCTCAAATTGCATTCTGTTCGGTAATCGAATTGGAGTTTAGTACAATCTGGTGGCTCTGATAGCGAGTTCAACTAGGACGGTGGGAAAGTTATAATAAGAAAAATAAAGTAAATTGAAAATAGGAGACATGTCTGGATAGGTGACTGTTACCAGCCTGATATACAATCCCCGGGCCAATGACCCTTTGTAATTACCGTGTGTGCCTGTTTAGGCTCCGATAGACACAGAGCCATTTTAATGAGAAGACGGCGAGTCAATATTTACCCTAGTCCCACAGTGTGCGTGGCGGAGCTGGCCGATGTGTGTGTCAACTGTTTGTGTGATTATGGAAATGGCTGATTTAAAAAAGGGGCCCTTTGTTTCCCAGAGATGGCTGCCGGATAATGGAGGCAGTGTTGTGGTAAATGACGACTAGTTTGAACCCTAATTAAAATAATGGAGTTAATTATTCCTTCTTCGTTTCAAATCATCGGCGTATTGTTCTGGCGCGGAGTGTAATATCGTTCCCGTTCCGTGTCAGGGAAAAATGGCAGAGAGAGAGAGAACCGCTGAAGGCGTAGTGCTCGCTCCTATCGCGTTGCATCCATCCGGATCGTTGGCGGGATAAACGGAACGGCGTTCTAATGCGCAACGGCTGAAAATAACCCCTTCTTTCGAGCTGTCCCTCGCCTCTCGTTCCGGCCACCGATTCCCTCCGCGCGTCGCCCTCCCGGGGAGAAGCCGGAGAAAGTCCTTGGCCCGACAGCTCCGCCGGGGGGCGGGGGGGAGAAGCCAGGCTGAGAGGGCGCCGCCATCTCGTGCGCTGATTGCGTTCCCACGCTGCTCCCCGCTGCAAGGTAATCTACGGGGCTGGCTCTGCCTCTCGGCGCTCACAGCGTGCCTCTTCAAGATGTTCCATTTTGCCTGACAAATCTCACCCCGGGCGATCCGCCGGAGGCCCGGGCCCCGTCGCCAAGGCGTCCGTCCACCTCGTCGGCGACGTGCTGGTGTTGCGTTGCAGACCGCCCACCCGCCAATCAACTGGTCTTTGATGTGCGTTTCCACTCCGGCCCCATCCCCCTCTCTCTCTCTCTGTTTCTCTCTCTGTTTCTCTCTCTCTCTCTCTCGCTCTCTCGCTCTCTCTCTCTCTCTCTCTCTCTCTCTCCCCCCCCCCCCCCGCCGTGCGCTGCAGAGTGCCTTGATGGATGAGGTGCCCACCTGTGGCAGCATCAGATCCAATAGAGTGTGTGACTGGCCTGTCAGAGTTCATCCCTCCTCCGTGCTGCATCCCCCCTCGGTCCGGGCGGCCATCTTGGCTGTGCTTCGGCTGCAGCCGCTCACTTCAGTCAGTAGGGGGGTGTGGAACAACAACAACAACAACAACAACAACGACGAAGAGGACAGCCAGAACAACATGGCTGCCAGTACGCAGTCGAAGCCAGCTGGATTTGTCAGGTTAGTTCCTCCCACGCAGAGAACAGGGGGAGTTCAATCCGGGCTTAGCCACCCCGAGCAGAGGGAGGGAATCACCCGTTCTCCGTTTTCACAAATCCCCCCCCCCCCTCACCCCCTGCTTTCGTGTGCGGAAATTTTTTATAAATCAAGTGGACGGCTTTAAGAAATATATGAGAGAGCAGACCGTGTCTAGATTACCACGCTTTACCGATAAGCCGTTCCCTCCCCTCTCGAAATAGTTTGGTCTCGAGTCAAATTGGCAGTTGTGTAAGATCTGATTGGGGTGTCCAGAACTTCCCTGGCCACACATCAATACAGTACCTGAAACATGATGATGCTGCAATTAAGGAGGAAGGATAGAATGGGAAACGGAAACAGAGAGAGAGAGAGAGAGAGAGGGGGGGGGGGGGGGGTAGTACATTCCTCCTTTTGAAAGTCAGCCCGCAGCTGTTTGATTGAATTGGAATCCTAAGAGGGCGGAGGGAGGGACGGAGCAGAGCTAGCTGAGGCGGCCATGTCGGAAGCTTTGGTTTTTCAACAAGCTGGTCTCATGAAGGACGCGTGGCCTACGGCACGAACACGTGGCGCAGGGCGAAATGCACGAACAGGAGCGGGACGTCACAAGACGGGATGCAAGTTAAGCCAGACGCCCGGGTGATGTGACCACGACAACACGGAAGTACCGCACCGGGACCTACACCCGTCACGCCACCAACGCCTGCGCGGATATCCACAAGCCACGGCAAGTCATTGATTCAATTAGACGCCATTGTGTTACAAGCGGTGGCGTTGGTTGGGTTGCTGCCAGCCAGCTGGAGCGGCTCGCAGTACCACGCGACGGATTAAGGATTGCACAGTGGCGGGTTCGAGTCGATGTGTAGACCACTAACATTTTTCATGCCCATCCCTAATCTTATATCTAAGCCTTCACCTTACCGTTGCACGAAAAACCTAAGCTAAACATTTCCTGTTTATTGGATACGAATTGACAGCTACTAGTTTTCGTTGCCTAAGTTACGGAAGAAGAACCATATCTCGCTGCGTTCAAGCCCAGCTATCCCAATCACTCTGCTGCCTTTTCCCTTCAAACACACGCAAATAAACACACACACACACACACACAACACACCCACAAACAACACACGCAAAACACACACAACTCACGAACAACAGCCTTCAGTCTTTTGTATTGACAGAAAAACAAGTTGTCAGGTAGATGCTGCAGGCGGTCACCTGGAGCATGGAACAGCAGGACTGTTATCCGATCGAATGGAGCATGGTACCACATCAGGACTGTTATCAGTTAGAATGGAGCATGGTACCACAGCAGGACTGTTGTCAGTTAGAATGGAGCATGGTACCACAGCAGGACTGTTATCAGTTAGAATGGAGCATGGTACCACAACAGCAGGACTGTTATCAGTTAGAATGGAGCATGGTACCACATCAGGACTGTTATCAGTTAGAATGGAGCATGGTACCACAGCAGCAGGACTGTTATCAGTTAGAATGGAGCATGGTACCACAGCAGGACTGTTATCAGTTAGAATGGAGCATGGTACCACAACAGAACTCTTATCAGTTAGAATGGAGCATGGTACCACAACAGGACTGTTATCAGTTAGAATGGAGCATGGTACCACATCAGGACTGTTATCAGTTAGAATGGAGCATGGTACCACAACAGGACTGTTATCAGTTAGAATGGAGCATGGTACCACAACAGGACTGTTATCAGTTAGAATGGAGCATGGTACCACAGCAGCAGGACTGTTATCAGTTAGAATGGAGCATGGTACCACAGCAGGACTGTTATCAGTTAGAATGGAGCATGGTACCACAACAGGACTGTTATCAGTTAGAATGGAGCATGGTACCACAGCAGGACTGTTATCAGTTAGAATGGAGCATGGTACCACAACAGCAGGACTGTTATCAGTTAGAA
>JAPMUY010000060.1:15000-25000 GCA_026901105.3 Galaxias olidus | reverse complement strand
CCTCAGAAGTCCAAAACAACAGCGTTTCCAAATGCGCTGGGCTCACAGGCGTCCTGCACCGCATTCTTTTTAAAGGGGGCACAGTTTCACAACTCCATTTACTATATGCCATTTTAGCCCACTTATGCTAGGGTACTTTTCTTTGTGATGGCAGAAGTTTGCTACCAATTTTGAAACACACTTCACCAATGTCTTTTTTTGTTGATATGCCACCAAGAAATCTGAGATCGCTGAAGGGGATTTGCTTCTGTGGAGCTGTTTGCGGTTTTCTTTTTTTTTTCTTTTTTGTTCCCCAACTGAAAAAAAAGTGACATTGAGGAGCGCTGCACATTGGCAAAAGCAGAACTATTTTCAAAAGAATACGAATCGCGACACTTTGAAAAAAGAGCACGCCAGTTGCATCTTTACATAATGGTGAAGAGGCGCTGAAAGTTTAAAAAAACGTGTTCAATTGACAAGGCCCCTAAGCTGTATTCTTCAGCGAATAGAGTGGTAGGCTAGCAAGATTTTGCTACCCCTAATTTCAAGCCCTGGCAAATATATATATACAGTGCCTTGCAAAAGTATTCACCCCCCTTGGCTTGTTACTTATTTTGTTACATTACAACCTGTAATTTAAATGTTTTTTTAATCTGAATTTTATGTGATGGATCTGCACAAAATAGTCTAAGTTGGTGAAGTGAAATGAGAAAAAAATATATATTAAAAATTATTTAAAAAAATAAAAATCTGGAAATTGGCATGCGCATATGTATTCACCCCCTTTGCTATGAAGCCCCTCAAAAGTTCTGGTGCAACCAATTACCTTCAGAAGTGACATAATTAGTGAAATTAAGTCCACCTGTGTGTAATCTAAGTGTCACATGATCTGTCAGTATAAACACCTTTTCTGAAAGGTCCCAGAGGCTGCAACACCACTAAGCAAGAGGCATCACACCATGAAGACCAAGGAGCTCTCCAAACAAGTCAGGGACAAAGTTGTTGAGAAGTACTAGTCAGGGTTGGGTTATAAAAATATCCAAATCTTTGATGATCCCCGGAGCACCATCAAATCCATCATCTTCAAATGGAAAGAACATGGTACCACAACAAACCTGCCAAGAGAGGGCCGCACACCAAAACTCACAGACCGGGCAAGGAGGGCATTAATCAGAGAGGCAGCACAGAGACCAAAGGTAACCCTAAAGGAGCTGCAGAGTTCCACAGCAGAGACTGGTGTATCTGCGCATGGGACCACAATAGGCCGTACACTCCATTGAGCTGGGCTTTATGGAAGAGTGGCCAGAAAAAAGCCATTACTTAGTGTTGAAAATAAGATGGCACGTTCTGAGTTTGCCAAAAGGCATGTGGGCGACTCCCCAAATGTATGGAGGAAGGTGCTCTGGTCAGATGAGACTAAAATTTAACTTTTCGGCCACCAAGGAAAACGCTATGTCTGGCGCAAACCCAACACATCCCATCACCCCAAGAACACCATCCCCACAGTGAAACATGGTGGTGACAGCATCATGCAGTGGGGATGTTTTTCAGCAGCAGGGACTGGGAAACTGATTCGAGTCGAGGGAAAGATGGATGGTGCTAAATACAGGGATATTCTTGAGCAAAACCTGTTTCAGTCTGCCTGTGATTTGAGACTGGGACGGAGGTTCACCTTCCAGCAGGACAATGACCCGAAGCATACTGCTAAAGCGACACTCGAGTGGTTTAAGGGGAAACATTTAAATGTGTTGGAATGGCCTAGTCAAAGCCCAGATCTCAATCCAATTGAGAATCTGTGGTCAGTCTTGAAGATTGCTGTTCACAAGCGGAAACCATCCAACATGAAAGAGCTGGAGCAGTTTTGCCTTGAGGAATGGGCAAAAATCCCAGTGGCAAGATGTGGCAAGCTCATAGAGACTTATCCAAAGCGACTTGCAGCTGTAATGCCGTAAAAGGTGGCTCTACAAAGTACTGACTTTAGGGGGGTGAATAGTTATGCACGCTGAAGTTTTCTGTTATTTTGTCCTATTTGTTGTTTGCTTCACATAAAAAAAAAAAAATCACATCTTCAAAGTTGTAGGCATGTTCTGTGGATAAAATGATGCAAACCTTCAAACAATCCGTTCTAATTCCAGGTTTTGAGGCAACAAAACATGAAAAATGCCAAGGGCGGTGAATACTTTTGCAAGGCACTGTATATATATACAGTATATATATAACACTAAGGATTTGATCACAAAGAATTGAGGGGGCCCGTGCCACCACCCCCCACCCCCCCCCCCACCCCCCCCTGTGTGAATGGGCACGACGCCACTGACTGGGCTATGCCACCCTCAGGTGCTGCCAAAGCCAAGGTGGCCCGGCTCCAAACACACCGCCCTGGGCCCCGGGGACAACGGCTGCTGAAGGGGTTAACCCCCCCCCCCCCCCCCCCGCTGTTCCCCACGGCGCTCCTCGGAGACCTCCTGCTCTACGACGGAAAAGTGATGACGGGAGCGGGAAGTGTGAGAGGAGCGCGCGCTAATGAGACAAGCAGCTGTTCTCCAAACGCTCCCGCACGGCGCTTCGCCATGTAGGAGGGAGGACGCTACCACTCGCTCCTTTCTCCTCTTGGGGGGTGGGGGGGGGGCACAGCTGGAGGACAGGGGAGGGGGTGGGAGCACAGCTGGAGGACAGGGGCGGGGACGTGGGTCAGGTTTGAAAATAGGAGCTCTTCTTAGTGCTAACCGCTATCCCCCTGTCACCCGGCTGAAAGGCAAGACATCGTATACTCCCGATTCACTAAATGTGCCACAGTGCTGGTTCCCCTTGTCAAAAACATATCCACAAACAAAGCTGAAGACCTGACCATTCAAGATCAATATGGAACTATGTCAAATGGAATCTAAGGATTTTCCATTGGTATACAACCCTGATACTGTTAGTTAAATTTATTGGAATATTTAAGGTGAATTACTTCACAGGTTTGCGGCGTCACCGTCCACCAAGCTCTTCCACTGAATTACTATAAGGAAAAGTTAATTTAAATGATTTGATTTAAGGCAGTACGTAGTACAGACAAATAGAACAAAAATCCTCTAAAACCCCTCTGAATTTCCCTCCAAAGCACGCCTCTATCTCCGAAGGTCCTTTTCATAATGCGGGGTAAACGAAGGAGAGTCTTGATATCGCCTCAGCCATTTCACCTACGCCTATTTAACCTCTAATTACCCTGAGCAGAGAGAGACAGAGAGAGAGAGAGAGAGAGAGAGAGAGAGAGTGGAGTCCCCGCCCGGCACCGGCGCCGTCGGGTCGACCGCATGAAAAGACGAGGGGGTCAACGTCAATTACAAAAAACAATGGCCCATACAGGTGACACATCGGTCCATTTAATTAGAAGCTGTGAGGCTTGAAAAGGCCCTGCCGCTTCGGGGTGGGGGAAAAAAACACACGAAGGACGTGCTCAGTCCTCGCCCGTCCGCAAGCCAACGAGGAGAGCCGGCGGTAGACCCTTTATGTGTTCTCCGGTTAGACGCGTGGTGGCTGTGGCGAGCGTGTCAGGGTGAGCGCCGATGCGTTGGGAAAGAGAAACGGGGCGGGATCACGTGCAGCAGTAGCCGTGATTACGTGTGACCGAAAGGCTTATGCCAATGCCAGTCCGTGCTCTTTACAAAGAGATAGCAAATAGGACCCTGTCCATTCCAAAGATCTCATGCGATGTACCGGCTCTGTACCCTCCCCCTCTCTGGTTCTGGCTGCTCCGACGGACCGTCAGAAACCCTGTCCTCGCCTCCGCCCCTCACGGGCCGACTTGAAAAAGCCAAGTATTTTCGTGGTGGAGCTCCCTATCACACTGTCATTCCGACAGGCACATCAAAGCCGGGCAGATCCCGGACCCCTCTCTTCGTGAGACCAGGCCAGACTGGAGAGGAAAAGGAGGAAGAGGAAGAGGAAGAGGGAGAGATGGAAGAACGGCAGCAAGACCCCCCCCCCCCCCCCACGTCTAACTGCTGCGCCTCCGTCAAGACGAAGTCGGAACGACTACGGCTTTGGCCCGGGTGTGTTCCGTGCACTCAGCGCCGGCTTCCTCCGACGGCATCCATTTCCCGTGGCTCCCCCTCGGAAAAAGACACTTCTCTCAGAGCGGTTCATGAACTAATGAGCCCATTATCTGTTTTCGTAAGCATTGGGGAAGCGCAGGGGTACGGCTATTAAGCTCAACGTCCCACTGTTTGCCGAAGCCTTTCGGCTAGCTATCAATGGGTGCCGATAAAGGCACGTTCAAAAGCTCCTAAACCAAAGAAAGACGTGATTTCTGATGGTCGCCGATGGAAGGACTCGGTTTGAATCCCTCACAAATGCCTTGACTCTTCTTCTGTGGTTTATAAAAGACGGAGCGGCCTTGGAGACAACGCTGTGGACATGAATTGTTAGCGAAGGAGCCCACCGGCAAGGTGCCGTCGTCGGGGGCTCGTCATTAAAGATGGAGGTTGTGACCCATCTCGACCGCAGTCACTGGCCAAGAAAGCAGCAATTGTATTGCTTCTGTCGCACCAAAATCGTAAGTAAGAACACAGTTCATACTAACACGCTGAACTTCTTCTCAACTCACAGCCAACGAAACACAAAGGAATCACTCGGTGAAGAAAGCTCTGACCAGACGCTGACACACTACAGTTAGTCAACCGCTGGCCGTAGAACGCTTTCACACACACACACGCACGCACGCACGCACGCACGCACGCACGCACGCACACACACATTTCAAAACCGTCCACGCGGTACCTCACGGAGAGCGGCGCTATCAAAGAGAAAAAGAGGTTCCTCTTCGAACAAAGCGCTAAAGAGACGAGCGCTCGCTCTGAAAGGGCCTTTCTCGTCCCGGCAGACCACAGAGCCGCCCGCGCGGGCGGCGGCGCGCTCAGTCCTGGTCCGTCCGCAAGCCAACGAGGAGAGCCGGCGGTAGACCCTTTTTGTGTTCTCCGGTTAGATCAAACGCAACAAATAGGATGGCGGCGCCGCCGGCCGTGGAGGAGTGACGACCCCCGCTCACGGTGCGCGTGAAACCCCCCAAGACAAAATGAACGTCCCGATGACTCCGTGGCCCCGGTCCTTCTCTACCCTTTCACTCTCTTCTTTTTTTTTTGTCTCTCGCTCTCTCCCTCTTTCTCCTTTTTCACAACCCACTCTCTTTTGTTTCTCTGTGGTTGTCTTTTGTTGCTTTTTTTTATTCTTTTAACTTGACTTTATATTTTACTTATTTTTTCTTTATTTCTCTTTTTTTTTCTCTCTGCCATATTCACGCATTTTACTTGCTCGGTTTCTTCATATTTATCTCTCTCTCTCTCTCTCTCTCTCTCTCTCCCCCTCTTTCTCTCTCTCTCTCTCTCTTTCTCTGAAAAGGACAAAGGTTTCCCTCAGTCATAGTGCCACTACATTGGTATTCTGCTCTCAGTATAGCCAAGCCAAGTGGCATCGGCTCTCAACCGCACGCACACACACACACACACCCACACACACACACACACACACTCTGGCCAGTCAATCTGCCACACAAAAGAGGGAGATGGAAAAATGGAGACAGGACTGAGAGAGAAATCAAAGTGATGGAGAAATAGGAAAACTGATGAAGATAGAAAGAGAAAAAGAAGAGAAGAGATGACGGGGTGAGAGGGGGGAGCGGGGGGGGGGGGGGGGGCAAAACCAAAGGCCAGTCTGTGTCACCACTCTTCTTTTCTGGGACATTGGCAAACACCAATAACTCAAAAGACAGAAAGGGCAAGAGCGGTGTGTGTGTGTGTGTGTGGGTGTATTGAATGTGTTTGTGTGTGTGTGTGTGTGTGTGTGTGTGTGTGGGTGTGTGTGTGGGTGTGTTGAATGTGTTTGTGAGTGTGTGGGTGTGTGTGTGGGTGTGTTGAATGTGTTTGTGTGTGTGTGGGTGTGTGTGTGGGTGTGTTGATGTGTGTGTGTGTGTGTGTGTGTGTGTGTGTGAATGTCTGTTGGTGTGTGGTGTGTGTGTGTGTGTGTGTGTGTGCGAGTGTGTGTTTCCACACTCCATCAAACACATTTCGTTCTAATAGAGAAGTAGACCTTCCACATCAAAACAACGTCGCTTTGACCTTTGATCCAAACGGGAGCCTACATGGGGGGATTTTGTGTTTCTCTGATCTAGAGAGGCAGTGCCAGCTCAGCAAAGCTCCCCTCTCTCCGGTGAACTGGCCCACCCCGTTTCTGCGGTGTACTTATTTGACACACACACCAAAGTCCCAGCGAAAAAAAATAAGAAGAAAAAAAGCCAAACCGCTAACTCACAATGGGTTTAAAAACGGTTGAATTCAAACGGCCTGCTATTTTGTAGTACAGTTATTTCAACCCCCCACCCCCCTTTCTAAAAGAAAAAAAAGCGGGGTTTTAATAGGTCACATTCTGTCTCAAGTCAACCCCCTGAAGGACTTAATCCTTTGCTTCGTATTTCAACCTGTTTCATCATGGCGCGCGCAGCGTTAACCCGAGGGTGCATTGGTCATGAATAACAACTTGCGGAGGATTGTTTGTCAACAACACAATAGGCATTCAGGAAAACTATGGGTGACGGCGTTTGAGGGGTCAACAGTGGGTTGGAAATGCAAATGAACAAAGAGAAGTGGGGCGACGACGCGGACGATCTGCAGAGGACGAGAACACCACTAAAGAGAGAGAGAGAGAGGGAGAGAGAGAGAGAGAGAGAGAGAGAGAGGGGGGGGAGAGGGAGAGGGAGAGGGAGAGAGACAGAGAAGAGATTCAGAGAGAGAGAGAGAGAGAGAGAGAGAGAGAGAGAGAGAGAGAGAGAGAGAGATTCAGAGAGAGAGAGAGATTAGATTCAGAGAGAGAGAGAGATTCAGAGAGATTCAGAGAGAGAGAGAGAATAGCACGATGAAGACAGAACGAAAAAAAGAGAATAGAGTTACAGCATGAGGAGGTGGAGTAGGAGGACAAGAGGGGGAGGGGGGAGTGCTGACGCAGAATAAAGGTGGGGGAGAGATAAGTGGAGCGAGGGAATGAGAGAAAAGGAGAGGCAGGCGCCGGGAAGTGGTGGTGGTGGGGGGGGGGGGGGGATTGGTTAGATAGCCTTGAGACAAGGAGCGGAAAGGCAGAGGAGGAGAAGGCGGACAGAGCCGAGGAGACAGAGGGAGGAGGAGGAGGAGGAGGAGAAGCAGGGATAGGGGGAGGTGTCGGAGAGAGGGAGTGAGCCGGGGGTTTTCACAGCGGAACGAGTTTGACAAGAGCTGACAGCTGAGCCACACATCCCAAAAAGCAAATGAAGGCAAGCGTACGGGGCAAGAGAGGAGAGGCATAGGGGAGGAGAGGTGGAGGGGAAAGAGCGGGAGGGGGAGGTGGAGGGGATATAGAGGGATGGAGAGACAGAGAGGAGAGGCAGAGGGATGGAGAGACAGAGAGGAAAGGCAGAGGGATGGAGAGACAGAGGGGAAAGGCAGAGGGATGGAGAGACAGAGAGGAGAGTCAGAAGGATGGAGAGACAGAGAGGAGAGGCAGAGGGGAGGAGAGGCGGAGGGCAAGGCAGAGGGATGGAGAGACAGAGAGGAGAGGCAAAGGGATGGAGAGACAGAGTGGAAAGAGGGATGGAGAGGTGGGGGGAAATAGAGGGATGGAGAGACAGAGAGCAAAGGCAGAGGGATGGAGAGACAGAGGGGAAAGAGGGATGGAGAGGTGGAGGGGAAATAGAGGGATGGAGAAACAGAGAGGAGAGACATAGGGGAGGAGAGACAGAGGGGAAAGAGGGATGGAGAGGTGAAGGGGAAATAGAGGGACAGGGAGGAAAGGCAGAGGGATGGAGAGACAGAGAGGAGAGGCAGAGGGAGGGAGAGACAGAGAGGAGAGGCAGAGGGAGGGAGAGACAGAGAGGAGAGGCAGAGGGAGGGAGAGACAGAGAGGAAAGGCAGAGGGATGGAGAGACAGAGAGGAGAGGCAAAGGGATGGAGAGATTGAAAAAAAGCCACACTGCAAACTCACAGGGAAAGGGAAAGTATAGTTTATCTCTGACTCTCAAATACATTTCAAAATATATCTTTTCTGTCCGACACCGCCGTCAATTTCCGCCAACCAACACGGCAATGTATCAAACAAAGAATCCATCATCGACTCATCGGCACCCCGCCATTTCTGCCAATTGGTCCACCTGTTTTGGCACTATCATTTCCTCCCGTTACAATCCCCCCCCCCCCCCCCCCTCAGCGTCGAGCCACCACACCTAATATCAACACTATAATTAATAACGTAAGCATGGCTTTTTATTAGTGGCTCCTCGAAGGGCCCGCTCAGAGAGGGACCCCCCGGGAAATACGAGACCTGGCAATGGCGATTCATTTCCTTTGCGTGCCTTTAAAGTAAAAGGTTCGGCAAATGTGAAGGTGCCTTAACGTGTACCGTGCAGAGTTCTACACGCTCACACAAACAAACAAACAAACAAAGTCCTCCCCTCACACCGACAACATTCACCCCCCCCCAAAACACGACGAGTCACGCCATGGTCCCTACCTTCCTTGCAGTACTTCCCCTTGAAGCGGGTGTGCGCGCAGTCGCAGTGGACCTCGCCGTGCTGGACGGAGCAGAAGCCGCCGTTGAGGCAGGGGTTCTGCTTGGCGCACAGGTACTCCAGGTCGCTCTGGATGCCCTGGCTGTTGAGCAGGGTGGGGGGCGTCTCGCCCACCTTCAGGTTGGAGATGAGGCCCAGGAAGGGCGGCTCGTACTTGACCGTGCTGGAGGTGAGCGCCGAGAGGCGCACGTCCGGCGGCACGCCGCCCACGAACAGGTCGCTCACCACCGCCATCTCCTTGCGCTTGGACTTGACCTCGGCCACCTTGGTCTCGCCGTCCACCATCAGCAGCGTCTCGCGGAAGTTGCGCGTGAGCAGCACCATGTGCCAGCGGTCGTCGTCCACGCGCGTCTCCATGTGCACGCTGGCCGGCTCGGCGCAGTGGATGGCGAAGCGCAGCTGGAGGCGCCCGGCCGCCACCAGCAGCTCCAGGAAGTCGCAGTTGCCGCCGTCGTCCAGGTAGAGCACCAGCGCCTGGCTGGCGTTGGACTTGAGGCTGAAGCTCAGCTCGCCCACCGAGCCCGCCTCCCAGCGGCCGTAGCGGGCCCACTGGCCGGGGGCGCCGCCGAACTCCAGCGCCCGCACCGCGCCCAGCAGGCCCAGCAGGGCCAGGGGCCCCAGGGGCCCCAGGGGCCAAGCCGGGAAGAAGAGGGAGCCTCTCGTCATGGTCAGCGCTGCCGGCCCCGATCCCTCG
Source organism: Galaxias olidus (assembly GCA_026901105.3). Lineage (NCBI taxonomy): Eukaryota > Metazoa > Chordata > Actinopteri > Galaxiiformes > Galaxiidae > Galaxias > Galaxias olidus. The sequence goes on along the minus strand of JAPMUY010000060.1, from coordinate 15,755 downwards.
TCCGCGAGGCTGCTCGTGCTCGTGCTCCTCGTCGAACGCTCTGGAGGGTTAGCGTCGCTTAGCCGGCGTGCTTCTGCTAGCGAGCGTCTTTGCGGACGAGCAGCGGTTCGTGACGTCGGCGGGGAGAGAGAGGATCGCGGTGTTCAGACCGCGTGTGGGGGGGGGAGGGGAATCAAACCTAACGGGGGCCCGCTTCCTTCGAGTCCTGACGACTCAGCGGTTTTGTGTTTTTCCTCCCGCACCGGTACTCTCCGTTTCTCGTCCTTATCCTGACTCTCGCCGCGGCCTCTCCATGGACAGGTGCCTCTGGGACTAGCAGGAGGACGAAGCGAGGAGCGGAGGGGGGGGGGGGGAGAAACAGGGCACACAATCAATCCTGGGAACAGCCTTTCTTGGTCAAACTGAGACCCAGAAATAGAATCCAGCGTTTTCCTAGAATCTCGCCCGAGGAGCCGTAGTCTATGCTGGGAGGTTATCTGTTTGCAGGCTTCCCGTGTGGCGAAAGGGGGAAAGGGGGTGGGCGGGGGGTTAGACTGCAGAGGAAGAGGATCAGAACTGTCCTGCGTCCCGAGTGTGACGAGGTGCGTTCATGGTTTTGGCGTCCACCCCTGGTCGCGAGCGCGCGCTCTCTCTCTCACAGCGGCCCTGGTCCCCTCATTCTCTCAGAGGAAAAGCAAAAGGGGTCCTGGAAGACAAGCAGAAAGGCAAGAAGAAAAAAAACGTTATCAGTGCTTTTGCATGTCAGAGAGAGAGAG
>JAPMUY010000060.1:7500-10000 GCA_026901105.3 Galaxias olidus | reverse complement strand
GACACTAATATGAAGGGATCTAGAGGGTCTTAGCCCACTGGCTAGTGCTTAGCTTTTAGCGTGTTAAAGAACACAGTGAAGCGCTAAGCGCTATTCAAAACGCTAGGGTTGGTTTTTCTCTCAAATATCGTATTATGATGGATTGAAAATCATTGTTAGAGACAGAGATTGTTTGTTTTAGTGAAGTGAGGGGCCAGTAAAGTGTGTGTGTGTGTGTGTGTGTGTGTGTGTGTGTGTGTGTGTGTGTGTGTGTGTGTGTGTGTGTGTGTGTGTGTGTGTGTGTGTTAAATAGAGCGAGAGAGAGAGAGAGAGCGAGAGTGAGAGAGAGAGAGACTGTGTCAGGGGGGAGAATAAGGTCTTCATTAAATTCCCTCTCAGGTTGTCGATATTCAACCAAATACTATCTCAATGGTTCGTCACAGCCTCATTCATTCTCTGCCGGCCCACTTATGAAATCTGCAGACACCCACACCCTCACCCTCACCCTCACCCACACCCTCACCCACACACACACACACACACACACACACACACACACACACACACACACACACACAATTTTTCACGCACCACACACAGTTGTTCTACAAGTCACTCAGAAGGTCAGGGTTGATTTCAGCCCATCTCATTTCCTGTTATGTAACACTTCTTGCCTGGAAGCAACTTTGTGTGTGTGTGTGTGTGTGTGTGTGTGTGTGTGTGTGTGTGTGTGTGTGTGTGTGTGTGTGTGTGTGTGTGTGTGTGTGTGTGTGTGTGTGTGTGTGTGTGTGTGCACGCTTTAGTGGGTGTGTAGCCTAAATGAACCAAAGGAAGTGTTGGGAGATCAAACAAACTCATGGATGGTAAAGACTAAAGCTGCCAACACACACTGCGGTATCTGCCTACAAGTAACACCCGAACCCACATGCAATGTTTATCTCCAAGTAGTACACATACACACATTCACACCCAAACGAGCACCAAGCACACAATCACACACACACACACACACACACACACACACACACGCTGCCTTCGAGAGGCTGGCAATGAGAGAGCACCAGCGGGCCACCTGCAGCGAGAGCTGGACCTCTTCACGACATCTGCTGCTTCCACATCCAGACTACAAAATGGCTGACAGGACTGACGAAAGGAAACACAGAGCCGGCGAAAAGCATCAGAGGGAGTGAACAAGGGATGAAGAAAGAGAAAAGGAGAGAGAGACCGGATTTCAAGAAGGTGCCAAGGACACGTAAATGTGGCCTGATTGTCTTGCAAGCACACCAGAACCCACACACACACACACACACACACACACACACACACACACACACACACACACACACACACACACACGAGCATCCTGCTCCAAAATGAGGGGGCCATTAGGCTGCAGCGGCCTCATCAGGGGGCATTTAGAGGTGTCAATCACGCCTCAGATCAGAGGGGGCGGAGATGCAATATCCCAGAGTGAATCATCCCGCTCCCCCTCTCTCTCTCTTCATCTCCGTGTCACTCCTCCATCATCTCTCTCCATCTCCGTGTCACTCCTCCATTCAATACAACTCATCATGCATCCCGCCCTCCCTCCCTCTCTCTCTCTCGACCTCCGTCCCTTCCCCACGCTCTCCTCCCTGCCTAATCCCCCCCCCCCCTCCCAGTAGGTTCTTAAGGCTGGACTCCACAGCCCCTGGAGGGGTGAGTACATGGGGAAGGAGATGGTCTGGAGCAGAGACATAGAGACCCTCTGGGTCTGGCTGGTGCCTGGAGATGTTTAGCCAGGCAGCACATGGGGTGGAGGGGGAGAGACCCCCTCCTGGACGGTCTCTGAATAATTAGACAGCAGTGTGGCCTGCAGCACCACCACCCACCAGAGAGCAGAAGAGACGGAGGGGAAGAGAGAGAGAGAACAGGGAGCGGGGGAGATATAGAAATAAAGATTTAGTGAGCGAGAGAGAGAGAGAGAGAGAGAACAGGGAGCGGGGGAGAAATAGAAATAAAGATTTAGTGAGAGTGAGTGAGTGAGAGAGAGAGGGGGGGCTATAGAAATAAAGATTTAGTGAGAGAAAGAGAGAGAGATCTAGAGAGAGAGAGAGCGGGAGAGCGAGAGTGAGAGAGCGAGAGAGCACGAGTGAGAGAGAGAGAGAGAGAGATTGTTCTGGCTCCCACCCAGCAAGGCCGAAGGACGTCGTAAAAATGGCTTTTAACGCGCTACAGTTCAACGTTGAGATGTTTTTGTTTGTTTATAAGGGCAAGGAAAAGGACAATGTCGAGGTCAGACTGAATCAAAACGCTTGCCAAGCAAGAGAGGATTCTTTTTTTTTTCTTTCCCCAGAAGGGCATGAGTTCTAAGACTGCCGTTTCGGTGCCGTTAAGAAAGCCCCTGCTGTCATGGCAACGCACACTACGTCACGCAAAGCCAATGGAGTCATTTTCAAAGCCTCCGCAATTACCTGCATAATACACGGCTATTTCTTTTCATCCCCCCCCCATAACTCACAAAGAAACAGCGCCCAGTTTA
>JAPMUY010000060.1:0-2500 GCA_026901105.3 Galaxias olidus | reverse complement strand
GCCATAAAACAGAACTCCTCCCAATCAGCACCAAACCCAGTCGACAGTTCACATCTCACTCTCCATTGACAGCACTACGTCGACGACGTGGTCAAAGTGTCCTTCCATCGGCGAAACACGTCTCGAAACCCGATCCTCCCCTCCCTCATCGTGCAGCGGCAAAGCTCATTCATTCATTTCTGTCTCGATGACCGCCTCGTACCTTCTCTTTGGCATCGGGCCGCGATTTTCCCTCAGTAAACCCCCGACTGGTTCAAAACTGCCGCTCGTCTCCTCACCATCGACCGAACGTTCGGAGAACGTAACCCCTTGTACTCCGTCCCCCTTCACTGGCTCCGCGTCAATCGGCGCGTTACCTTACGCACACTCCCTCCCTACCTTTCTGACCCCCCGTCAACTCTATCATACTTCCCAGTCATTCCGTTCCTCCTCAGCCGGGCCACTGGTCATTCCCAAATCCAAACCAAAAGATTTTGGGGGGAGTGCGCGTTCTCTCAGGTAGCACCAAAACGATGGAACTCTCTCCCTCCTCTAATTCGAAACGCTAACTCACGAGCAATCTTTCAGTGTCGCCGTAGAACCTATTACCTGGGTGTTTAAAAACCCGTTCTATCCTTCTGACAACGTTCTGTTATTTGTTCTGTACCGTTTTGCTTCTCTGAACTTAGTCTGAACGGATGATGCTCTTCGTCTGTTCTCACTCTTTCTGTGTGACTGTCTACTGTGTATCTTGCAGCGTATTCACTGTGTATCTTGTCGAGACACTTTGGGTGTCAGAAAAGCGCTCTACAAACAAAAGGAATTGTTATTGTTATGATTATTCCTCCGGAAAACGACGGTAATAGCTTTCGTGTCTCCCCCGAACAAGGCTTGGAGCAGCCGACACAGTTCGGGCCACATGCTCTACATTTCCATGGATCCAACGCATTAAGCGACTGAGCAACCGTCAGCAGAGCCACGTGGGGGGGGGGGGGGGGGGGGTGATGGCGTCTCCTGGCTGGCGCGTCGGGAGAGAGACGCTCCCCACTGGAGCGACCGTGCCGGAGCAGAGAGAGAGGGAGGGGAGGTTTGACCGTCCTCGGGTCGACTCGTTCCTCCCTGTCTCCTGTGGAGGAGGAAAATGGAGGATATGAGAGGTGGGGAGAGGATTTGTCCTTTTCCTCTTCCTCGCGTTCTACTGTATGGTGTGTGTGTGGCTGATAGGAGAGAGGCCCTCTCGGCTCTCTCCAACCCCTTCTTTCTCTCTCCAGACTTCTCCAACCCCTTTTTTCTCTCTCCAGACTTCTCCAACCCCTTTTTTCTCTCTCCAGACTTCTCCAACCCCTTCTTTCTCTCTCCAGACTTCTCCAACCCCTTCTTTCTCTCTCCAGACCTCTCCAATCCCTTCTTTCTCTCTCCAGACCTCTCCAATCCCTTCTTTCTCTCTCCAGACTTCTCCAACCCCTTCTTTCTCTCTCCAGACTTCTCCAACCCCTTCTTTCTCTCTCCAGACCTCTCCAATCCCTTCTTTCTCTCTCCAGACTTCTCCAATCCCTTCTTTCTCTCTCCAGACCTCTCCAGTCCCTTCTTTCTCTCTCCAGACCTCTCCAACCCCTTTAATTTCCCCTCTCTCTATCTCTCAATTCCAGCCTTCCATCAACTTCTCTCTTCCCCCTCTCTTTCCCTCTCTCTCCCAGGGATGTTCTGTTTCTGCTAGGTCAACGGCGCGGAGGGGGAAAATGTCACGCTTGCAGCTTTTCTCCGAGTCCTCTCCGTAAATCCCCGGCTGTCAAACGGAATCTGGCGGGGACGGCTGACGGCTTCGGCTTCCACGGCAACCCCGCCCGCTTCCTCCCTGAGGCTGCGTGAGAACGGAGGCGGTTAAAAACGGACGGTCTGTCGGCTCAGGAGGCAGGGCCGCTTCACTGTGGGTACGGAACGGGTACGGAGCTGAAAGTGAGAGCGAGCACAGGCACAGGCACAGCAGCCCCCCCCCCCCCCCCCCCCCCACTAGTAGTTACACGTGGGGTGCCCGCCCGCTAATGTGCGCCACAGCCGGGCTACGGCTCCAGAGCTCCCGTTTCGCTTCCCTCTCCGCGTCGGAAAAGAAACGCCGCGTCATCTATCATTCATCAATCCCTCTACTCTTTTATTCATCTCTTCTTGCTCTCTCTCTCTCTCTCTCTCTCCCTCCCTCCCTCCCTCCCTCCCTCCCTCCCTCCCTCCCTCTCCCTGCCCACACGCTCCCCTCGTCTCATCTCCCGTTCCCGCTGCGCTTCTCTTCCAAGGATCGCCACTAACCAGCTGCGGACGGCCGCAGCCGTGGCGGCAGAAGAAAGAAAGAAGAAGCAAGGCTCTCTCCGCTGAGCAGAGACACGTGCAGCCTCCCCATCCAGTACTATCCGCGAGGGAGATGGGAGGAGAGGAGCAAGAGAGAAGAAGAAAAGGAGAGGGGCACTGAGAGGGATAGAAGGATACTAGATCTAGGAGTCTAGGATAAGAGGGGAGGGGGGGGGGGGGG
>JAPMUY010000059.1:42500-136441 GCA_026901105.3 Galaxias olidus | reverse complement strand
TCTTACTTGACCAGTGCATCTCTCAATGTCACAACAGTTGTAGCAGACTTGCTGGAAATGGAAACATACTAGGATCACTTCAAAAAGAGGCATTGTTTGATTTCACTATTCATAAGTGCTTCTCTTTGGGGTAGTCGTAGCATTGTAAAGCCGAACTCGTTGAAAATACTTTTGCTTTACAATCATACCCAGGTAAGTGCTACTTGTTGGGGTAGTCTAACCTGACAAACGCAACTTATGACAACATATGATCCCTTTGCTGCTGAAGGAAACTCGCTAGGATCCCATGAAATGGAGGCATTCATTGATTACATTTTCCATAAGTGCTTCTCTTTGGAGTAGTCTCGGCTGTTAGAGAGATAAACAGCAAAACACATTCATATTGACAAGTTCAGTGTGAAATACACTTCAACTTTAGCCACTCTCTTCTTGCAGACATAGAAAGTGCTATAAAGTTGGGGTATATTTCTGCATTGATGGGCCACCAAAACTCCAGGCTCTAAACAGGAACTGTTGTTTTCTCAAAATGATGTACTATTCTTTCATAATTAACATTCATGGCAGCTTCCAGGTGGCAATACTTAGCACCTACAGGACAACTGGAAGGACTGCTAGAAGACCCATCAAGTGGCCAGGTAGCAGAGTCGTTTGCAGCCCATTCATCAAAAAAAGGGGTGGTACTGGTGTAGCCAGGAGCAAGTACTACTTAAGTTCTACACATCGTGGAATGAGATCCACTTCTGCTGGACACCGCTTGCAAGAGGGGACATTCAACATGCAGGGAGAGATGCGTGGAATAGACTACATTCCACATTGGAGGAGTATATGGGTAGATATGTGAAAACAAATGTCAATATTATTACTCCAATACTAGCACTGACTGGTTATCTGTATACAGTAAGTGCTACTTGTTGGGGTAGTCTTACTTGACCAGTGCATCTCTCAATGTCACAACAGTTGTAGCAGACCTGCTGGAAATGGAAACATACTAGGATCACTTCAAAAAGAGGCATTGTTTGATTTCACTGTTCATAAGTGCTTCTCTTTGGGGTAGTCTTAGCATTGTAAAGCCGACCTCGTTGACAAAAACATTTGCTTTACAATCATACCCAGTGAGAGCTACACTTCAACTTTAGCCACTCTCTTCTTGCAGCAATAGAAAGTGCTATTAAGTTGGGGTATTGCTCTTCATTGAACATCTGTATGAAAAACAAGTATGGCTTGCACAGTTGTCATGTACACATGCATTATTGTCTCATAATTCACTGTGCGTGTCACTTACATTGTGACATTGCACCAGAATTCTGGACTAGATACCAATTTCCAATTTGATTGTCACTACTATTACCCTCACTCTAGCACAGACCTGTCCTATAACTTTGGTAAGTGCTACTTGTTGGGGTAGTCTCACCTGACAAACGCAACTTATGGCAACATATGATCCCGTTGCTGCTGAAGGAAACTCGCTATGATCCCTTCAAATGGAGGCATTCATTGATTACATTTTCCATAAGTGCTTCTCTTTGGGGTAGTCTCGGCTGTTAGAGAGACCACAGCAAAACACATTCATATTGACAAGTTCAGTGTGAAATACACTTCAACTTTAGCCACTCTCTTCTTGCAGACATAGAAAGTGCTATTAAGTTGGGGTATATTTCTGCATTGATGGGCCACCAAAACTCCAGGCATTTAACAGAAATGGTTGTATTCTCAAAATGATGTACTATTCTTTCATAATTAACATTCATGGCAGCTTCCAGGTGGCAATACTTAGCACCTACAGGACAACTGGAAGGACTGCTAGAAGACCCATCAAGTGGCCAGGTAGCAGAGTCGTTTGCAGCCCATTCATCAAAAAAAGGGGTGGTACTGGTGTAGCCAGGAGCAAGTACTACTTAAGTTCTACACATCGTGGAATGAGATCCACTTCTGCTGGACACCGCTTGCAAGAGGGGACATTCAACATGCAGGGAGAGATGCGTGGAATAGACTACTTTCCACATAAGCGAATTATATGGGTAGATATGTGAAAACAAATGTCAATATTATTACTCCAATACTAGCACTGACTGGTTATCTGTATACAGTAAGTGCTACTTGTTGGGGTAGTCTTACTTGACCAGTGCATCTCTCAATGTCACAACAGTTGTAGCAGACCTGCTGGAAATGGAAACATACTAGGATCACTTCAAAAAGAGGCATTGTTTGATTTCACTGTTCATAAGTGCTTCTCTTTGGGGTAGTCTTGGCTTTGTAAAGCAGACCGCGTTGACAAAAACATTTGCTTTACAATCTTACCAGTGAGAGCTACACTTCAACTTTAGCCACTCTCTTCTTGCAGCAATAGAAAGTGCTATTAAGTTGAGGTATTGCTCTTCATTGAACATCTGTATGACAAACAAGTATGGCTTGCACAGTTGTCATGTACACATGCATTATTGTCTCATAATTCACTGTGCGTGTCACTTACATTGTGACATTGCACCAGAATTCTGGACTAGATACCACTTTCCAATTTGATTGTCACTACTATTACCCTCACTCTAGCACTGACCTGTCCAATAACTTTGGTAAGTGCTACTTGTTGGGGTAGTCTCACCTGACAAACGCAACTTATGACAACATATGATCCCTTTGCTGCTGAAGGAAACTCGCTAGGATCCCATGAAATGGAGGCATTCATTGATTACATTTTCCATAAGTGCTTCTCTTTGGAGTAGTCTCGGCTGTTAGAGAGACAAAACAGCAAAACACATTCATATTGACAAGTTCAGTGTGAAATACACTTCAACTTTAGCCACTCTCTTCTTGCAGACGTAGAAAGTGCTATTAAGTTGGAGTATATTTCTGCATTGATGGGCCACCAAAACTCAAGGCATTTAACAGGAACTGTTGTTTTCTCAAAATGATGTACTATTCTTTCATAATTAACATTCATGGCAGCTTCCAGGTGGCAATACTTAGCACCTACAGGACAACTGGAAGGACTGCTAGAAGACCCATCAAGTGGCCAGGTAGCAGAGTCGTTTGCAGCCCATTCATCAAAAAAAGGGGTGGTACTGGTGTAGCCAGGAGCAAGTACTACTTAAGTTCTACACATCGTGGAATGAGATCCACTTCTGCTGGACACCGCTTGCAAGAGGGGACATTCAACATGCAGGGAGAGATGCGTGGAATAGACTACATTCCACATTGGAGGAGTATATGGGTAGATATGTGAAAACAAATGTCAATATTATTACTCCAATACTAGCACTGACTGGTTATCTGTATACAGTAAGTGCTACTTGTTGGGGTAGTCTTACTTGACCAGTGCATCTCTCAATGTCACAACAGTTGTAGCAGACCTGCTGGAAATGGAAACATACTAGGATCACTTCAAAAAGAGGCATTGTTTGATTTCACTGTTCATAAGTGCTTCTCTTTGGGGTAGTCTTGGCTTTGTAAAGCAGACCGCGTTGACAAAAACATTTGCTTTACAATCATATCCAGTGAGAGCTACACTTCAACTTTAGCCACTCTCTTCTTGCAGCAATAGAAAGTGCTATTAAGTTGGGGTATTGCTCTTCATTGAACATCTGTAGTATGGCTTGCACAGTTGTCATGTACACATGCATTATTGTCTCATAATTCACTGTGCGTGTCACTTACATTGTGACATTGCACCAGAATTCTGGACTAGATACCACTTTCCAATTTGATTGTCACTACTATTACCCTCATTCTAGCACTGACCTGTCCAATAACTTTGGTAAGTGCTACTTGTTGGGGTAGTCTCACCTGACAAACGCAACTTATGACAACATATGATCCCTTTGCTGCTGAAGGAAACTCACTAGGATCCCTTCAAATGGAGGCATTCATTGAATACATTTTACATTAGTGCTTCTCTTTGGAGTAGTCTCGGCTGTTAGAGAGACAAACAGCAAAACACATTCATATTGACAAGTTCAGTGTGAAATACACTTCAACTTTAGCCACTCTCTTCTTGCAGACATAGAAAGTGCTATTAAGTTGGGGTATATTTCTGCATTGATGGGCCACCAAAACTCCAGGCTCTAAACAGGAACTGTTGTTTTCTTAAAATGATGTACTATTCTTTCATAATTAACATTCATGGCAGCTTCCAGGTGGCAATACTTAGCACCTACAGGACAACTGGAAGGACTGCTAGAAGACCCATCAAGTGGCCAGGTAGCAGAGTCGTTTGCAGCCCATTCATCAAAAAAAGGGGTGGTACTGGTGTAGCCAGGAGCAAGTACTACTTAAGTTCTACACATCGTGGAATGAGATCCACTTCTGCTGGACACCGCTTGCAAGAGGGGACATTCAACATGCAGGGAGAGATGCGTGGAATAGACTACTTTCCACATAAGCGAATTATATGGGTAGATATGTGAAAACAAATGTCAATATTATTACTCCAATACTAGCACTGACCGGTTATCTGTATACAGTAAGTGCTACTTGTTGGGGTAGTCTTACTTGACCAGTGCATCTCTCAATGTCACAAAAGTTGTAGCAGACCTGCTGGAAATGGAAACATACTAGGATCACTTCAAAAAGAGGCATTGTTTGATTTCACTGTTCATAAGTGCTTCTCTTTGGGGTAGTCTTGGCTTTGTAAAGCAGACCGCGTTGACAAAAACATTTGCTTTACAATCATACCCAGTGAGAGCTACACTTCAACTTTAGCCACTCTCTTCTTGCAGCAATAGAAAGTGCTATTAAGTTGGGGTATTGCTCTTCATTGAACATCTGTATGACAAACAAGTATGGCTTGCACAGTTGTCATGTACACATGCATTATTGTCTCATAATTCACTGTGCGTGTCACTTACATTGTGACATTGCACCAGAATTCTGGACTAGATACCACTTTCCAATTTGATTGTCACTACTATTACCCTCACTCTAGCACTGACCTGTCCAATAACTTTGGTAAGTGCTACTTGTTGGGGTAGTCTCACCTGACAAACGCAACTTATGGCAACATATGATCCCCTTGCTGCTGAAGGAAATTCGCTATGATCCCTTCAAATGGAGGCATTCATTGATTACATTTTCCATAAGTGCGTCTCGTTGGGGTTGTCTCGGCTGTGTTGGAGAGACCACAGCAAAAAACATTCATATTGACAAGTTCAGTGTGAAATACACTTCAACTCTAGCCACTCTCTTCTTGCAGACATAGAAAGTGCTATTAAGTTGGGGTATTTTTCTGCATTGATGGGCCACCAAAACTCAAGGTGTTTAACAGAAACTGTTGTTATCTCAAAATAATGTACTATTCTTTCATAAACAACATCCATTGCAGCCTGCAGGTGGCAATACTTAGCACCTACAGGACAACTGGAAGGACTGCTAGAAGACTCATCAAGTGGCCAGGTAGCAGAGTCGTTTGCAGCCCATTCATCAAAAAAAGGGGTGGTACTGGTGTAGCCAGGAGCAATTCCTACTTAAGTTCTACACATCTTGGAATGAGATCCACTTCTGCTGGACACCGCTTGCAAGAGGGGACATTCAACATGCAGGGAGAGATGCGTGGAATAGACTACATTCCACATTGGAGGAGTATATGGGTAGATATGTGAAAACAAATGTCAATATTATTACTCCAATACTAGCACTGACTGGTTATCTGTATACAGTAAGTGCTACTTGTTGGGGTAGTCTTACTTGACCAGTGCATCTCTCAATGTCACAACAGTTGTAGCAGACCTGCTGGAAATGGAAACATACTAGGATCACTTCAAAAAGAGGCATTGTTTGATTTCACTGTTCATAAGTGCTTCTCTTTGGGGTAGTCTTGGCTTTGTAAAGCACACCGCGTTGACAAAAACATTTGCTTTACAATCTTACCAGTGAGAGCTACACTTCAACTTTAGCCACTCTCTTCTTGCAGCAATAGAAAGTGCTATTAAGTTGAGGTATTGCTCTTCATTGAACATCTGTATGACAAACAAGTATGGCTTGCACAGTTGTCATGTACACATGCATTATTGTCTCATAATTCACTGTGCGTGTCACTTACATTGTGACATTGCACCAGAATTCTGGACTAGATACCAATTTCCAATTTGATTGTCACTACTATTACCCTCACTCTAGCACAGACCTGTCCTATAACTTTGGTAAGTGCTACTTGTTGGGGTAGTCTCACCTGACAAACGCAACTTATGACAACATATGATCCCTTTGCTGCTGAAGGAAACTCGCTAGGATCCCATGAAAAGAACCATTCATTGATTACATTTTCCATTAGTGCTTCTCTTTGGAGTAGTCTCGGCTGTTAGAGAGATAAACAGCAAAACACATTCATATTGACAAGTTCAGTGTGAAATACACTTCAACTTTAGCCACTCTCTTCTTGCAGACATAGAAAGTGCTATTAAGTTGGGGTATATTTCTGCATTGATGGGCCACCAAAACTCCAGGCTCTAAACAGGAACTGTTGTTTTCTTAAAATGATGTACTATTCTTTCATAATTAACATTCATGGCAGCTTCCAGGTGGCAATACTTAGCACCTACAGGACAACTGGAAGGACTGCTAGAAGACCCATCAAGTGGCCAGGTAGCAGAGTCGTTTGCAGCCCATTCATCAAAAAAAGGGGTGGTACTGGTGTAGCCAGGAGCAAGTACTACTTAAGTTCTACACATCGTGGAATGAGATCCACTTCTGCTGGACACCGCTTGCAAGAGGGGACATTCAACATGCAGGGAGAGATGCGTGGAATAGACTACTTTCCATATTAGCGAATTATATGGGTAGATATGTGAAAACAAATGTCAATATTATTACTCCAATACTAGCACTGACCGGTTATCTGTATAAAGTAAGTGCTACTTGTTGGGGTAGTCTTACTTGACCAGTGCATCTCTCAATGTCACAACAGTTGTAGCAGACTTGCTGGAAATGGAAACATACTAGGATCACTTCAAAAAGAGGCATTGTTTGATTTCACTATTCATAAGTGCTTCTCTTTGGGGTAGTCTTAGCATTGTAAAGCCGACCTCGTTGAAAAATACTTTTGCTTTACAATCATACCCAGTGAGAGCTACACTTCAACTTTAGCCACTCTCTTCTTGCAGCAATAGAAAGTGCTATTAAGTTGGGGTATTGCTCTTCATTGAACATCTGTATGAAAAACAAGTATGGCTTGCACAGTTGTCATGTACACTTGCATTATTGTCTCATAATTCACTGTGCGTGTCACTTACATTGTGACATTGCACCAGAATTCTGGACTAGATACCAATTTCCAATTTGATTGTCACTACTATTACCCTCACTCTAGCACTGACCTGTCCAATAACTTTGGTAAGTGCTACTTGTTGGGGTAGTCTCACCTGACAAATGCAACTTATGGCAAGATATGATCCCTTTGCTGCTGAAGGAAACTCACTAGGATCCCTTCAAATGGAGGCATTCATTGATTACATTTTCCATAAGTGCTTCTCTTTGGGGTAGTCTCGGCTGTTAGAGAGACCACAGCAAAACACATTCATATTGACAAGTTCAGTGTGAAATACACTTCAACTTTAGCCACTCTCTTCTTGCAGACATAGAAAGTGCTATTAAGTTGGGGTATATTTCTGCATTGATGGGCCACCAAAACTCAAGGTGTTTAACAGAAACTGTTGTTATCTCAAAATAATGTACTATTCTTTCATAAACAACATCCATTGCAGCCTGCAGGTGGCAATACTTAGCACCTACAGGACAACTGGAAGGACTGCTAGAAGACCCATCAAGTGGCCAGGTAGCAGAGTCGTTTGCAGCCCATTCATCAAAAAAAGGGGTGGTACTGGTGTAGCCAGGAGCAATTCATACTTAAGTTCTACACATCTTGGAATGAGATCCACTTCTGCTGGACACCGCTTGCAAGAGGGGACATTCAACATGCAGGGAGAGATGCGTGGAATAGACTACATTCCACATTGGAGGAGTATATGGGTAGATATGTGAAAACAAATGTCAATATTATTACTCCAATACTAGCACTGACTGGTTATCTGTATACAGTAAGTGCTACTTGTTGGGGTAGTCTTACTTGACCAGTGCATCTCTCAATGTCACAACAGTTGTAGCAGACCTGCTGGAAATGGAAACATACTAGGATCACTTCAAAAAGAGGCATTGTTTGATTTCACTGTTCATAAGTGCTTCTCTTTGGGGTAGTCTTGGCTTTGTAAAGCAGACCGCGTTGACTAAAACATTTGCTTTACAATCATACCCAGTGAGAGCTACACTTCAACTTTAGCCACTCTCTTCTTGCAGCAATAGAAAGTGCTATTAAGTTGAGGTATTGCTCTTCATTGAACATCTGTATGACAAACAAGTATGGCTTGCACAGTTGTCATGTACACATGCATTATTGTCTCATAATTCACTGTGCGTGTCACTTACATTGTGACATTGCACCAGAATTCTGGACTAGATACCATTTTCCAATTTGATTGTCACTACTATTACCCTCACTCTAGCACTAAGTTATATCCTATAACTTTGGTAAGTGCTACTTGTGGGGGTAGTCTCACCTGACAAATGCAACTTATGGCAAGATATGATCCCTTTGCTGCTGAAGGAAACTCACTAGGATCCCTCCAAATGCATTACATTCTCCATAAGTGCTTCTCTTTAGGGTAGTCTCGGTTGTGTTAGGGAGACAAGATCAAAACACAATCATATTTACAACCAATCTCAGTGTGAATTACGCTTCAACTTTTTGCAGCCACTCTTTTTGCAGACATAGAAAGTGCTATTAAGTTCTGGTATATTTCAACATTGATGGGCCACCAAAACTCCAGGTGTTTAATAGAAACTGTTGTTTTCTCAAAATTATGTACTATTCTTTCATAAACCACAGCCATGGCAGCGTCCAGTTCGCAATGCTTAACACCTATAGGACAACTGGAAGGACTTCTAGAAGACTCATGAAGTGGCCAGGTAGCAGTAGTTTGCAGCCCAATCATCAACAAAAGGGATGATACTGGTGTAGGCAGGAGAAATTACTATTTAAGTTCTACTCATCTTGGACGGAGATCCGGAGACCCACTTTTTCTGGACCCCCTTACAAGAGGGGACATTCAACTTACGGGGAGAGCTCGAGTAGACCTATACATGATATTGAAGTCATGTTTTCAAAACATTTCTAAACGTAAAAACAATTATTTTTGTTCACCAAAACCACAAGAAATTATCACATGCAGTAGAATTATCAGATATATGGAAGTGTTCACGCTTCGCCGTAAGCCTATAGCCTACTTATATTGGCCGACTAGTCTAAAACGCAAGCACGTTTCACGTTTCGTTTACTGTAGCACTTGTATGATTAAACATGGCAGGGAATGCTTGAACACTATAGCAGCCAGCCCAGTAGGGTTTTCTTTAACAAAAAAGAGAAATACTTGGTAAACTTGAAAATTTAGGTAGGCCTAATTAGGAACTTACTAACAGTACAGGGCGCACACTCAACCAAGGTGGCAGCACCTCGATCTAACGCCACAACGCCGACGCCGGTACACGAGCGGAAGCATTGTCCGTCTCCGCCTGGCCTTGATAGTAGTCAAAACACGAGGAAGAAATGTTACTAGCCACCGTTGTTTGGGCTATTATTTCCTCCAGTTCTTAGCTTTATTTTTGTTCTGTAAGTTTATTCACATTCAATAAATTAATTATACTGATTAAAATATATCTGATTAGTCACATTGCCAGCGCTAAAACTGGATCTATGGGCTGCCAAATATAGCGGAACGATAGGCAGTTTACTTACTTATTTGCTTATTTTTCACTTGAATGACACAACACACTATGAATTATCAGAATCACATAAAAATGCGCGATAAAATTAAGGCACAATGCACACTACTCCAGATTGTAACAAGCTATTTAGAATGTGTATTTTAATGCTATGTAATATATTTTATTCGCCCTAACAGACAACCCCAACCCTCCCTTAAAAAAAAAATTTGGTAAGTCAACTGCATTTCGTATTGTTTGATTTGATTATATGGACATTATAACCGATAAACACGCCATTAATATAGACAGTTTTGAAAAATAAAAATGTAAAAAAAAAAACATGTAAGCCTACAAGTGTAAACGCTGGAAATTTCTCATGGAGAAAGTCTATTTTGTTATGAAAGTTCACACCCCTAACACATCGTAAACAAAAATCAACAACAAAATTAAGGTTTTGTTTATATAATTTGTTTACATTTGATCATCAGTCTAACAGTGTAATATCCTTTCTATTGTAATAAAAGAAGAAAATATACATATGACATAGACACATCCTACATGTTTATGTCTGTCTTTAAAAAAATTACTGTTGTGTAATGAATCATCTGTTCAAAAAACGGTTAAATACGAAAACATGAATAGTGTCCTGTGTCAGATCCTGCATAATACCATTTTACAACCAAAATATATATCCCATCCAACATTGCAGCCACAATTTCGATTACACTGAATTCATAATATGCAAGAGTTCAGTACAGCTTCTGGAAAATGTCAGTTTTTTTATTAAACAAGTGATTACTTGTTAACAATGAACGAACGTTAGGATCCATGTTTATTTACACAATGTGTTCAAATGAACACTTAACAACGCTCTAAACAGACAGGTTTGTTTTCTGGTTGTGATTTTGTTGGAAGTATAGGCAGGGACAAACTGAAAGCCAATAAAGAAATGTTTTTCCTATACAGACTCACAAACCCGCATCCCTGTCATGGCACAGAGGAGCTGCTATCAAATTCGAAAGATCCATTTTCTAGAGTTCCATATCCATTCATTTTCCTCAATTTGAGTTGGTCAAGCGGTCCCAGACACTGGGTCTCAGGGATGGCTTCCTTCTTTGTAAACATCTGACTGATTTCCACAAAGGTCTTGTTCTTGGTCTCAGGGATGATGAAGTAGACGTAAGTGGCCACAAGCAGACACACGACTGAAAACACCAGATAGCAGTAGGACCCAGCATACATCTGAAAACAAGAACAAATGTTAAGGTTGTTGATACACACTGAGGTTGCCACATTTTCACTGACCTAGTTTTATTAGTAATAAAGAATAATAATAATAAGAATAATACTGACTTTATAAATAACTGACTTTTCCTCCCTCCTCTTCTGAATGCCTCTGGATATTTTTTAATGGACACATCAGAACAGTTCAGTATAAAATCTAGAACAGTTCACAGCTCTCTTGCTGTTCTCTTCACATATAAAGTTATTGGGTCTCACACCTGCCAGTTTGTGCAACAAGCTAATTGCCCTAGATCAGATCTTTCCGTATCGTATGCATATTCATATTCAAAGCAAGGGTACACATTTTTTTAATCAATACATTTTTTTATCAAGAAAATATAAACCATTCACGTCAAACAGTTGACAATTTCGCAAATCCGAACCAAGCCTTACCTATTCACACCTGCTGGTTTCAAGTCAATTTAGATTGAATCTATAGTTAGTAGATCATGCCTTTGTAACACACTGGTGGCCATAGAGATGTGTAATCAGTTTACAAAGATTGGCTAAAAGTTCCAAACATTTCGAAACATTCACATAGGGTGTCTGTCTTTTAAGTTAAGTTACATTTACCTGTAGGAAGGGGAAGACAAAGCCTATAGTGAAGTTAGACATCCAGTTGAGGAATCCTCCAACTGTATAGGCTGCTGGTCGGTGGGACTGCTTAAAAAGCTCTGCTGTTATCAGGAACGGGACACCCGCTGAAAAACCAAAACTCCGGCTTTTAGAAAAACCTTTTCACATTAGAGCAATGTTCAACAACCTTTGCAAATACCTGTTTAATTGTAACAGTAACGGTAACATATTCTTCCTTACTTTGGAATGTGATTTCAATTTTGATGAGCTACCAAATACAACAGCAAGTAAGCACCCTGCACTCTATCGATATTTGCCCATGATTTTACAAAAGGTCATTCATCTAATTTACACCAATGTAAGAAGAAGTTGCATCATTTCAATAGAGTTGGGTGTCTTTATATAATTGTTCCTAATTCGTGCACTTGCATACCTTATTCAGTAAATTGGAC
This sequence comes from Galaxias olidus, assembly GCA_026901105.3. Classification (NCBI taxonomy): domain Eukaryota; kingdom Metazoa; phylum Chordata; class Actinopteri; order Galaxiiformes; family Galaxiidae; genus Galaxias; species Galaxias olidus. The sequence goes on along the minus strand of JAPMUY010000059.1, from coordinate 124,385 downwards.
AGAATTATAATTAGGGCTGTCCAAATAATAAAGTAAGGAATGAAATAAGTATCTAGCCACGTACCTGGACCAATACAGAAGCCGGCAATAATGCCAACAACACACCCCACACTGACATAACGCATGAACGGTAACTGAACCTGCAAACATCAAATAAAGTATATTATTCCAAATAATTATTTGGAATAATTTTTTAAACATATAATTGTGAAACTCCACACCATAGAATTAAAACATTTAACACACTGCCAAATAGATATGCAGATGTCCAAGAAACTTAGGTAAGACGTAAAGTTTTCAATCAAAAATATGAATGTAGCTTAATATGAATTAAACACACCTGAAGAATAAGTGCAAATGTGATCCCAGCACAGCAGATCCCCATGGCTGCGAAACCCCCAATAATGAGAGGTCTCCTGCCTAGCTTCTCTATGGTAAAGCACTGCAGGTACCAAAAAAGTAAAAAATGAGGGAAATGTCACAACCACTTAAAAGAGAGAAAGAGACAGTTCATAAATACATTCAAACTACAAAGCACTGTGAAATAATAAAACTTGCGATTATGCTGCTTCCATTTTTGGCAAAATGTTTTTTCTGGAAAAGTACACTATTATGTGCTGTTTGCATTGGCCCCCACTTTCTAGATTACAAGTGGGATCATTTGCATATATAGCTGCATGGTCAGCCAGAAGGGGCTTTGAGATTTGTTTTCTAATAAATGGTAAAAACAAATGTGGGCTATACTGCAATACTAGATTCAAATTGTAACCTAAAAATGCCTGATGCAACAGGTAATATTATGCATTAATCAATGTGAAAAGTCCCTCACTAAGCATCATAACTCACCCCAACAAGACCAGCAATGATTTCAATAGCTCCTGTTCCCACTGTAGTGTACTGGATCTCTGGCGCTGGAATCCCCGCATTCTCAAAGATATCATTTGTGTAGAACCAGATCTATGGATATCAACACACATGGGATTAAAGGCGCAAGGCATATGCAAATCTCCGTGTCTAAGTCCCCGAACAAAGTTATGTTAAAGCACTGACGACAGTCACACCTGCCATCTTTAAACACTATTTGTTTGTTAACAATAACCCTGGAACATTTCTGAATATACAAAATAGATGGCGCTGTCTGCTTTTCCCACTGAGATTGGGCATTATCAATAATAATAAATCATTTTATTTAGCTTTTAGCACTTTTCTAGATACTCAAAGCGCTTCACACAAATTGGTCGCCAATTAATAACACAGAACGAACTACGAATAGACTGACAGCTATCAAACACAACACTCAGTCTGAGTGATACCACGGCAGCCAATTTGGGCCAAAAACTTAAATTTCCAGAAGAAGTTTCAAAATATTGTTGGAACTGTATGTATGTACAAAGGTTTGCAAATTCCATGTGAATGAGGAAGAACAGATGACATTGGAGAGAGATACACACATGTTATAAAAAAAACATGATGATACCAGTTCTCTAATTACCAGAAATATCATTAGGAAACGGTACAAAAACAAAATGGGAAAGTGAAATGAGGGTGTGCTAAGTTTTCTTACAGCGTCGATTCCAGAGAGCTGCATGCCGATGTTGATGACCACCACGCTGAGAACCTGCCAGCGCACCGACCTGTCCTGCAACAGTTTCCATACCGATATGGTTTCCATTGACGACAAGGAGCGCTGCTCCTCCTGCATCTCCTCGATCTCTGCCTGAATGTTACACTTGGCTCGGTACCACTTTAGCGCTGAGAGAGGAGGGAGTTCAAAGTCAAAAGCATAGTAACAGAGCTTTCAAAGGATGCATAAAGAGCATACAATTACTCAGATAGTTGTATGGCTTAGTTGTTTGTTATTGTAGATTGCGGTTCAAACAATATATTTCAGTTTAATACCTGGTATAATAACAATGTATTTATAGTAAGTAAGTAAGTGAAAGTATTGACCGGTGATAGTGGCATGGACATTGTGCTTCTCAATCAGCAGATAGCGAGGACTCTCTGGAAACCATGGCAACAGAACCAGTTGAATGAAAGTTGGCACCACCACTAGCGAGAGGAAAAGGGGCCAGTGCTCTTCCTGCAAGTATGATAGGAAGGAGTACGTAATTTATGTTGACGTAGCTGACTACTACCACGAAACATATAAAAATATGTAAGCCAAGCAAGCTTGTAATGTAGTCTACTCTCAATTTGTGCAAGACATTTGAAATATAACCTTATGTTAACCTAAGGAGTTGCAGTAGTCTTACTAGAAAAATCGAGCCTGGGGTTTCTTTTTTATTAAAAAACATCATAAGACCTAAATCCAACAACTATTTTGCATTTGGTCAAACTGAATCTGAGAAGTCTGTTTACTTGTACTGTCTGTCCAATTGTGAACCTTATTTTCTATAAGTACCAGAATGCAATGCATTATCAAAATCATGCTCTTGTTTTAACGCTCCTAAGCATGCTGATTTTATGGTCCAGATGTATTCAATCATAACTGTTTGCGTTAAAATTCTTTTTTTTTTTTTATTAGTTAAAGGAATGTGCAACATTGTGCAGTAGATATGTGAAGTTGTATGAGCCTAACATAAAATTGAACGAACAGGAACTAACAAAAATGTTCAGACCTCTAAAGAAGATATGTAATTTATCATGGAACCGCTCTAGAAAATTACCTTCCCTAGGAGCTCGTGTAGTCCCAGAACCTGGGCAGCAAAGACTCCAACGCAGATGAAGATACTAGGCATAAGGCCTAGGAACCCTCGTAGGTTTTTGGGAGCAATTTCCCCAAGATACATCGGCACCACACTCAGGGAAATACCTAGGGAGGTGATCAGGCCACAGAAAAAGATTAAGCAACGGAAATTATTTTAAAATGTCAACAAAAAAATAGCAACCAAGTGAATGATCTGACAAACACATCAGTCAAAAAGCTACTTGATTTGTTGCTTAGTTAATTATTCGTAATAATGATTATTTCACATGGCATTGACAAATCAAAAGGTAATTATCAGCAATTCTCATGTAAATATTTTATGATTATCATACAGCAATCCTTATGGCACAAATAGAATATATGAATAATCTATACTTTTCAGGATGTTATTGAGACACCAAATTAATTTAAAGGGCAGTTTAGACACAATACGGTATACTTCATAAGTTGTGCTTCTTCCCCCACAATGTGCCTCTTTATTCCGATTTCTTTGTATCACCCGTGGCAAAGCGTGACTGTTAGCCTAGCCGTGACGAGCAGTCTTCCATTCTGTGTACTCTAGTTATACATGCTATGGCTAGAAATGGGAGCAGATCTGGAACTACACTGACACAAGGTTGATAGAGGTCTACGATGAACAGAAGATTGGATTATTTCTTAGAAAGGCTGGTCCCGTTATACATACACTTGAGATACTAGCAGCAATCAGATGATGATACACGAGTTAACTGGCCGTGTAGGTGTTGCCCTTTAGAAATAAAAACAATACATGAAACGAGAAGAGGACTAAAGTGACAGGTACAACAAAACATTCTGTTTCCAGTGGATGAACTAACTCAAAATAATGTATACTGCTTGTATCAATTCTCTATCGATTCGGCAACAATATGCTTTCAGGATCATAACGTGGCTCATCATTGTCTCTTTAGTACATTTCTGAGTATACATGTGCATGGCAGTGGGTTTGTACCGGAGTGGATCCCGGTGATGAAGCGGCCTAAGATGACCATCTCAGGAGAGCCACAGATCCTGCTGAAGCCCATTAAGGATCCTGCGATGAACACCAGCACTGTTGAGTTCACCACTGTGCCTTTCCTGAACGTGGAAACACACACACACACACACACACACACAAAAATGTACAACCGTCATCAAAGCTTTGATCGAAAAAGTTATGGTGTGATTATAGTTTTGAGGTTAGAGTGGTTGAGGGTAGTGGGTGGAACTGCTTCCTTGTGGCCAAAACGTCATGAGTTCAAGTCCACCTGGGAACACCACCACTAGTGTGCCCTTGAGCAAGGCACTTAACCCCAAGTTGCTCCAGGGGGACTGCCCCTGTAATTTCATTGCAAGCCGCTTTTGATAAAAGTGTCTGCTAAATGATCGTAATTTATTATACAGCGCTGTTTAACCATCAAGAAGATACGTTTCTTTCCGTCAGGATTAACATTCAGATCATTAATAGTCATAGAAATCTTACTTTTGACTACTATAATTTTCACAAATGATATAGTAACTGTTATTGTTTAAAACTTATTGAACGAGGGAGTTACAAAATATGTTGTTGATAGAGCGACTAAATAGAATGAAAGTTATCGCTGTAAATGGGATGTCGAATTAGAAATCTACATAATTAGAAAAAAGGAAATCACACTTTACAGTTGGAGAGCGATCAATTCAGTATGTGACATAATGAAAGATGTAATTATATGATATTAAAATAATGCAATTTTAATTCTGTTATATGTATTTTTTATAATTCTATAATAATAATAATATTGTTCTTGATATGGACAGAATGCCAGTCACATGCGAATGTTGAAACCTTGGAATGAAAGGGCATCTCTCCCTAGCCAGCAGCATAATGTGCTTCTTGGTCTGGTCGTGGCTAGATACACATAAACTGTTGTGTGTCTGTGTGGGGGGAGGGGGACATGGGGGTCATAGGACACAGGGTTAGCCTAAAGAAAGCATGTGGCCAGTTTCCTTTAACTGCCTCAGATAGACTAGTAATAAGTACTGTATTTATTGTGTATACAAGGTACATTTTGGGTAAACGGCGACCAAAGCAAATACGATCATTCATGCAAGGGTCTAGGCATTTGAATGAAGGTCCAACAGTTACACCCCTGCGAGTGTACTATTGGAGTATAGTGACAGTGTCTTGGAATATTTCAATTGTCGTCTTAAAGTCCTCAAAACAATTATAAGAGCTAACATAAGGTCGTGGTTTGGCATGTTACTGCTGAGGTCCAGTTTAGCGCCTGTTCAAAAAGAGACTGAGGTAGCGCCATCTATTGGTCCTTCAGAGTATTTTCCCCACTTCAATATACTTCAGATTATTTTATTATCTCCACGGTCTGTGTGCCAAATTATATTACTTGGCAGTAAGTACATATGTACACACAAATGTGTGTTTGTGTGTGAGGGTGAGGGTCTCTTACCTGCCAAAGCGGGTGACCAGCATGCCCACCATAAGTGAGCCCAGGAGCCCTCCTATGGCGAACACAGACACAGTGAGAGAGTACATGAGGGTTAGGGCTTCGCCATTCAAGCCCGTACCATTTCGACTCACGGAGGTGCGGTTGTAGAAGTCCTTTATGTACTGTTGGACAGACAGAGTAAAGGTAAAGGGCGAGGGGTCGAGACAGACAGATGTGACAGGGATGGAGGGAGAAGTACATCAAAATAAAGAAAGGATAGACACAGAGACAAAAGTGAAAAAGAGGGCAAGATAAGTAAAATTGACATACTTTTTATTGTTGTCAATAGCAAAAGATGGGTATAGGTAGATATAATCTATATCTCGATAGACAAAGTGCATAGGTGTACACTTGTAGACCGGCATGTATGCACTACTACATTAGTAATCCTATAAGTCTTTTATCTAAAAAATGTGTGCAGCTTTAAAAAGTCTGGTTATACAAGATACTGTCTTAAGTACTGGAAAACCATTGTAATGCAGGCTAACTTTAGGAAGGTCAAAGGAGTCATGTTAGACATTTTTAAATGTTTCTAACTAAAACACAATTTGTTTTGTGTTTTAACTGTAATAATAATTTTAATGCCTGACATTGTTTAAGTTAAATTGAATTTAAAAAAAAGAATTTGCATATACAAGTGAGACAATTTGTGGAGCAATGGCGGAGCATGTAAACATTTTTATATTCCAGATCAAAACAAAACAGAGAAACCGCTGCTACATTATATTTCGATGTATAATCTTTGTTGTTAAGGATTAATGTTTCGGTGTTATAAAACTATAAAAGAGTTTTTGTCTTACCAGAGCTGGAGAGTTGACCACAGCTAAGTTGTAGCCATATAGCATAGAACTCCCAAATGAGGTGAGAAAGGCTACAGCCAACAATGAGTTTGTCAGATGTTGCTGAGAGGTAAAGAGAGAGAAAATTATTCTTTTTTTGACTTCCACTAAAACCAGGCAACAGTTTTTTATATTGGTTAGTGGCGATGCAATAGTTGATTATTATTATGTTTCAACATTAATAAAAGGTGGGTAAGTCCAAATTTGGACTTGCATTCTACTCAGCTGAACCAAAGTATCCTGCTCTGTTATGCTTTGATATTTCACAGATAACAACGTGTCTCGGTATCCTTCTCACTCTCCCTTTCGAAACTGCCTGAGCTGACAACAGTACTTGGCTGCATATCATACGTGTTCTGTGGTTTTTACTTGTGACTACTGAATTCAAAGACGATAGAGATAAATATTCTCACCAAACCCTTCTCTAACAAACCCTCCTTGATTTGCTACTGCAAAAAGACACCATTTGGTAATTATATTAACATTTACTGTAGCTGCAAGCTATGACCTTAGTAAACATTGCTATGATTTATCAAGAGGGCCCAAATACCTCTTCTGAGAGAAGTATTTTAAGACACTAACTAATTAAGACTAAGGTATGCACTTTAGTGATATCTGCAAAAACAGTAAAACATAATTCTTGTTTATTTTGTCCATCTGGGATTGAATACAATAGGGAATGTCTGTGTAACCATTATAAATGTAGTGAGGAAAGCCATGTCCAAGATGCACTGTGCCGCTTCAAAGAGTTAACAAACATAATACACTTTTTATTTAAATATATGTACATATATGGTGGCTGTTACTGTTTAAATAATTAAGAACTGCCATTTAAATCCATTATGTGCCTTGTGTTTATGTATTATACAAGAAGCCTCTCCCTGTTACTTTGTGTTGAGATTGTATAGGAGAGCAGCACAACCCACATTAACACAATCAGTGCCTCTCACAATTGGAGAAGGGTAGGGAAAAAAAACTTTCGTTAGGTTACTCCATAAATAAAGACTGAGGTGACATTTTGAGTATTACACCCAGGTCAGGTCAGGAAACGCTCTTAAACTTAATTTGTAGCTAAGTGGTCAGATGCAGTCACTAATACCCACACACGTGAGAAAGGTCGTCTTTGGACTTCTGGGGACATTTCTGTAAGCCTACTACATCACCACGTTTTAAACATAAGGAAGTGACTGGCTTTCAATAAATGTATCCGTATACGAGTTTAAACATATTAGCAAACGTTACTAGTCAATGTTATATCAGTGTAATAAACCTGTAGTGTCACTTTTTTCAGCTTTTTTTTTAACAGCAGTTTAACAAAATAGACAATTCAATGAGAATTTACTTTTAAATATAGCTAGGGACCTTAAATTGCTCAGAAACAGCCATAACTCAAATACCATAATGTCATTCTGGTAATAGGCCTATTACTGCAAGGGATTTAGGGAAAACCCAAAAAATTATAACCACAAAAGTCGAAGCATTGTCACCAACATTCTTGTATTTCAATTCTGTGTACATGTATATATAACTCTAAGCCACTTCATGACTATTGCCAGAATAAAAAGGACTTACCGATTTAATTTTCCCCGGCGCTGTAATTAAAACTTCCTCAGCCATTTATGTTACAGTGCGTACCTCCTCAATGTACGCTGTTTTGTAAAAAGGATTATGTTCAGACAACTTTCAAATACTTAGCCTACTTCTTTGAAGTCCACGGAATCACAGCAAAAATTCTGTTCTTCTGCAGGGGTGGTCATAGTATAATGTCAAGGGGGACCATCCTACCACAAACAGGATATTGAAGTTCACTCAGTTAATTTACGGCGAATCGGGCTTCTACTACCCGCTCTAGAGCCCAGCGCCATGTAGATCATTTATCACATGATAGCGTGCAACGTGATTCACACAGAAAGACTGCTGAAATCAATTAGCTAAGTGAATTTACGAAGCTCCCCGATCGTGGACGGGCACAGAAGAGGAAATGAAAAGGGAGGAGATACTTTCGCATGACCAGCCAAGCTACTGCTGTCTGGATAATAATAGCAATGTCCAATACCTAATTTACTCTACCTTGAGCATGTGCCAGTTTTCATAATTCCTCAAGGTCTTGTGTAGAATGTATACACTTAAGTTTAGAACAACTGATAAAAAGGGATATACAAGATTTCAATGTATGGCATCCGTTGTGATTACAAGAAAGTGGATGGGTGACTGGCCCTTGGCCACGGTGGCCTAAATCAACAGATTGGCGCCTTTGCTTATGCCAGCATACAGTTGTATGCTCATGAGACCATTTAGCAATAATTCTAATTGTGGAGTACAGCAGAAGTAATGCCGTTGTGGGTTCTTGCAGTTACCTTCAGGTGTCAGCTTTGAAATGCTATAGTTATCTTGATTCTAGTGAAATGTAGCTTTTTTTCTATAATCAACATTGTTGAGATGAGTTTGTCATCATGATGAGGAAACGTAAAATTCAAATATATAGGCCTGTATGTGGATTTCAGGGAACGTGGGTTGCATCCTTCTTTCTGTGCTGTGCCATATGGAAGATGATTTCTTTATGTTTTCTAAAGCCAAATCCCGTCTCTAGTCTACAACAATGTATTTGAATAGTAACAGACATAGGCCCTAATTCCCATTGCATTAATGAAAAAAAAGTAGGTTAAACAAATACCCAGTCATTCATTCCCATAGATCCCCCTCCATTTACGTGCTTGCTCTCTCTCTCTCTCTCTCTCTCTCTCTCTCTCTCTCTCTCTCTCTCTCTCTCTCTCTCTCTCTCTCTCTCTCTCTCTCTCTCTCTCTCTCTCTCTCTCTCTCTCTCTCTCTCTCTCATTTAAATTCAATTCAATTCAGAATAGCTTTATTGGCATGGTAAAGTATACATTTACATTGCCAAAGCATAACAACACATATAACAACAAAACAAAAGAAAAAACATTGTCATAATTTAAATTCACAATAAATCACAATTTCACATAAAACACTTTTTTTCAATTAATTTGTTCCACTGGCTGTTTTCAAATTGTGGCATTGGTGAACAAAATGTGCTGCTAAGGCTGTACGGCTTGGCATTTCACCAAGTAAATAAGGCCATTTTTGTTCTTCTCGCCTGTTTCCAAATTCATTATATGTGTTTTATTATTTCTCTAATGGTATTATATTTTGGACATAAGGTTAAGAAATTGACTTCTGTCTCTATTTCTTTTAGGTGGCACTCCTGAAATATCCTCTTGGGAGCCAGTATTTTCTCCTTCTGCCTATTTCAATGACCAAGCTATGTTCACTGAGTCTGTACATAGTCTCTCTCTCTCACTGTTTGTCATGGCATTTGCTCTAGTTTTGATATATTCATCTTTGCAGCTTCAACAAAAAAGTCATTTGCATCGCTAATGCTGATTTTCCCTTTGAAGTGCTTGTCTGTAATATAAATGGTATGTCACCAACTGTGTAAGATTTCGATGATCCTTTACACAAGTAGGCCTATTCTTGAAAAAAGGGAAACAAACGTAAATTACATATATATATATTTTTAAAAGAGTAATCATTTCCATACAGATAGCCTAAGGAAGATAAACATACTGAATCTGTCATCAGTTTCTTCTGTTCACACTGATGATATTAGCAGCTGCAGTCGACAAAGGTTTAGTGCAGCACCTAGAGGACAAACAAACAGTCTATGAGAAGACTTTCCCCAGTGTTCTTTGAAATTTACCTCATTGAGAGCTGCAAGCCTAACAAGATACCTGACGTTTGTGCCCAAAAAGCTAGGAACAAGATAAACAGATCAAATTACTATAATACAAAATCAACTCTGGTAAGAATTATTTTTCAAACAGATGTATTAGTCTTGTATTACTTAAATAGCCTACTCGCTACATAATATATGTAAGACTATTATACCTATGTGCTAATATGTATAATATTTTACAGGCATATCTATATTTCATCACCTCGGAGCAATGACTTTAACTACATTTTTATTATGAGATTGGACCACAGGAGGGCAGGTTTTCATCAATTGCAACACTAAGGTAGCAATTTAGGCATGAATTGCATGGGGCCATACTCCTCCACACAATAGTGTTATTATCCTCCCTTTTTAAATACCATATTTTGGTTATATGAATGCATCATGTTTCCTGAGTCTTTGTGCCTTCCCAATTCAAGTGCTTTGCAAAAGTCATCGAGATCTGACAACACAGAACTACATAAAAAACGATATATGTTAAATTGACAAGGATGTGCTGGAGCAGGGGGTTAAGAAGGTCATTTATACACTATAAATTCTATAAGATATATAAGTATGTACTATTAATTATTACATTTTGTTGAAGATCTCATAAATAATATTAAATATGTTTTCTTTGTATATTTTTGGTCACAGCACATGAATCATCAATCTCAAGTCAGAAGTAATATGACTTTAACCAAGACATCAGGGCAGGCCAAGGGTTTCCAGCTGGATTTTCTCCGTGGCGGAATCTACCAAAGATTAGTAGCACTTAACCTAACAATTATTAACTGCATCTAAGACTGGAATATTTTTTCCTCAGAGTTATGTGAGCTTCTAATAAGCTATAGGGGGTTGTTATGAACAGACTATAGCCTGTACCAAACACAGACCTATTGGCTGGCTGAAACACTATATTTATTATGTGTAAGCATAACCATACTAATATAAGACAAAGATGAACAGAAAATAACAAAACTGTAGTGTTAGAAGTAGTGTGTGTGTATATATGTGTGTATTCTTGTGTGTTGAGGGCCATATGTGGATGGTTTTGCATTGTGGGTGTGTGCGCACATACCTGTACTCTGTCACAATCTGTCAGGATCTCTGGCACTGAGATCTATCTTGCTTTGGGCAGGAGCTAAAAAAGGGGTGAGGGGTAGGGGGGAGTAAAGCAAGAGAGAATGACAAGACAGTCATTAAACATCCTGGTGAACAGGGGGTTACTTTAATAATCCCAGCAGAATGTGTGTGTGTGTGTGTGTGTGCGTGCGTGCGTGCATGCGTGCGTGCGTGCGTGTGCGTGTGTGTGGGTGTGCATTTTTGAAAAAAAACATGCATGTAACACTTTTTTCTTTTCAGTGGAGTGAACCATAGTAACAATTCTTTGCTGATCAGCAGGAGTGATGTTAGGCCAATTTTCATGCAGTTTTTTCATTACTTTGCTCAGAACCTGTGCTTGATGTCCATGGTTGTAAACCTGGGCTATCTTGCGCTACTTTGCTCGTGGCAAGGCAAAACATTGCGACAACTAGCCACTTCTCAAAACATAAAGAATCCGCCTAATTTTTCCATAGACAAATATTCACTGCTAAAGCCCTATTCGGACGGGATTTGTTTCTCTAAGGAAGTAGGGTAATTTGGTAATTTCTTTCGCAGTCCTGTAATTTAAATCCCGTCCGAATAGGGTTTAAGAGGCACTGGAAGGCCAAGGACAACTTTACATGGCGATCACACAGAGTGGACATGTGACAGTATCGTTATACTAAACCACAGTCCCCCTTAATTTAAAATAGTTTAGTCTTCGCTGAGCCAAACAATTGCTTAGCACTGCTTGAGCTCGGAGTGAAAATTGGGCCATTGTGTCCCTGTGTATAAATGTTTAAACGACAGAAAAGACAAGTGGATATTTCATTACCTTCTGTGCTTGAATGTGAGTGTGTGTGTGTGTGTGTGTGTGTGTGTGGGGTACGGTGCGTTTGTACGTGGGTGCTGGGCTGGGGCCGGCTTTGTAGGGGTAATCCATCTCCATTACTTAAATGATTATCCACATTAATCTGGTGTAAACTAATAAAGTAAACACCTCCTCCTCACCCCTCTTTTTGGAAATTGAGGTTCATTAAGTCTTTAGTACATTAATACATCTTCATGTCTTCCCAGCGCTGGAAGTTCCCAAGGGACGGATGCAGGGGTCTTTTCTCTCGTCAGCGGCTGAATGAGAGGAGGCGGAGGAGGAGGAGGAGGCGGAAGAGGAGGAGGGTAGCTGCTGTCGGCCTATGGCGGCGGAGTGTCTCTGTGTTTCATTGCGTGTCTATCTGGCGAGTTTGTGTGGTGTGCGCGCGTCTCGCCGAGTGTCAGGGTTTCTGTGAGAGAGGAGTCGCAGATTTAATTTTGCACCCGGCGGCTCAGATGGCCCCGGCGGTTGCCGTGGTAATTTGCATGATCAGGTTAGAAAGCCGCACCGTGGCGCGGTGATCAATCATCGGAATGGCAGAGCGACAGGGGGCCCCCCTAACACGGCCTCCTGTGTGAGTCCGCCTGCTTGGCTTCACTCGCCTGTAATTAGGTCTAGATTGATGAGTCAAATGTTTCCTCCAGGATGTCAAATCAAAGTTTGGCCAATTAAAAGCTGGTAAAGTTGTGCAACCTTCCACAGACACACACGCGGGCGCGCGACCCTACACTGTCACCGGGTGGCAGGGTGACAAGCACAGGACAGGAAGCCTTCTGGGCTAGAGGCTCAGTCAGCTCTTGATAAAATAAACAGACAAGTTTTTCTTCTTCTGTGATTGTGTGTGTGTGTGTGTGTGTGTGTGTGTGTGTGTGTGTGTGTGTGTGTGTGTGTGTGTGTGTGTGTGTGTGTGTGTGTGTGTGTGTGTGTGTGTGCGTGTGTGTGTGTGTTTGAAGATAGGGGACCATCCAAGCTGTAAGACACTTTGTGAATGTTTTAGGCTCTGACACTGTTTTGATTTAGTGATGAGTGTGATGCCTCTTTTCATTATTGGGCCAAACCGACAAACAGATAACCTAGTTCCAGTAGGATATCTGGCATGCGATAAAAACTCTGTGTTCACAAACATAGGGATATATGTTTAGAATCCATATATATAATCTGTAATCTGAAAGGGAGAGAGATAAAGAGAGAGAGAGAGCGAGAAAGAGAGAGAGAGTGAGGGGAGTCACTAAGTTTGTTTGTAAGGGAAAACCCATCATTATAAAGCGTTATTTTGCTTTTTTTCATCGTGTTATGGAGCAATATATATGAAAAATAAGATTAAATGTACAAAATAATACAAGTAATGCAAGTTATTCACCAACTTTTTTTTTCTCCAAAAAAGCTGTGTTTGATCCATGACCGTGTAAAGTGCAAACTATTGTCCAGGCAGTGCAATTACCAGAGATAATAGTAACGTAACAAAATGAAATGAAACTACAGTTGATAGACTGATGTAGCGATTTTATGTTAAATTGGTATGTGTTGACCATCGGGCTCGATAAGAAACCTGTGCTAAGCTAAGAAAGTGTCAGAAGCAGTGTGAGTGTCAGTGCAGAACCCGGGCCACACTGTGGACGGGAAGAAACAGCTTCTTCTTACTGGAGTGAAGTGATTCAAAGAGTTTATGTCCGCGGTGGGAGGGGTCGGTCCCAGTCTTTCCTGCCCCCCCTCAGGTCCTATATTACAGTATAATACAGTATGATAACGCAAAAATATTCTAAAATGCTTTAACTAATATTGAAGATGAAAGCCATATTATATATTGTAGACATCCTCATAGACACACATACAAGACAGTTTTGAATTGTTGTCATTAAACACAGTTGTCTTGAAACTCTCGTATTACACACCCTCTAAACTGACATTTTGCCCAACCAACTTGAAACATGTTAGAACAAACGCCTATTTAGTTCTTTCAGGGATGAATTTCTGAGTTCAAAACGTAGTTTTCTTTGCCGCAATAATGGATGTAACTTTAACGGTGACCTCAGACAAACATATTTAGCCTCCCTGCAGGGTAGAATGTGACTAGTTTCCCTTACAAGGCCTCCTGTCACGGAGGTTCAGTGTGGTTAACCCTCAGAGGGAGATTGATCGCCATGGAAAAGGAGTGGCTGAGACATGGAGGCCAGAAAAAGACAAGAACCGTGGATATTTGGCCGGAGGTTTTGGAAAGGAAGATGCTACTTAAAACCCTGGATACTTAATCACTATCGTCTTGATTAGTCCATTTATCAAAAATGTTTTATTTATATAACTTTTTTGTTGTTTTTAAATAAAGGATGTGGTTACCTTTTGTATAGTGCCTGTATTAACACTTTGCCTACTTGGTAAGTGAATATATTGTAGAAGGGAGCATCTTCAATTGCCAGGTATCCTAATCATCGTTTATTGGCAGCTCAAACAGCTAATGTTGTAAGTAAGGACACTCTTTTGGTATAGAGGACTATTTTTCCGATTCCTTATGTAATTTATATCTTAGGCCATTCCATCATTTTGTCTTATGCATTCATTCATATTCATGTGCACACACAAATTGTCCTATGTACCACCCCCCCTCTCTCTCTCTCTCTCTCTCTCTCTCTCTCTCTCTCTCTCTCTCTCTCTCTCTCTCTCTCTCTCTCTCTCTCTCTCTCACACACACACACACACACAAACACAAACACAAACAGGCTACCAGTGCACCCAAACTCATTAGATGACGACTGCAGTGCCAGCAGGACAGGTTTTTAAGCTCCAGGAGTTGGAGCGCGAAGCACCTGCATAGCGACCATGGACCATATAGGAGGTAATGTGGAACCAATCAGTTTCGGGATCGATCAAATTCTGCACAACGTGGAGCAGAGCTGTATGCACGGGGTCAGAATAGGACCCGAGCCGGAATATGGCCATCCCTGCGTGGTGAGCAGTCCATACACCATTGGTAGCAATTTAATTTGCAACGACCCCGGATACAACAGCAATGCCTGTGGGTTAGGCCTAAGCGGTTCCTACATGCACACGGGAGTGAACGTGAATGGGAATAATATTGGTGCTTCTGGTATTATTCGTGTGCCCGCGCACCGGTCGCTGAGCAACGGACACACACCCCTGACGGGAAGCGGGATACCCGGCAACATCAACAGTCTAACGGGACTTACATTCCCATGGATGGAGAGCAATAGGAGATACACCAAAGAAAGGTTTACAGGTTGGTGGATCAAAGTTGAGCAGCATAGGCACACACAGAAAAACAAGAGTTAAATATTATTTTGTCCGTACCGGAGAGCAATTGACAGTTCGATAGTTATTGGTCGTTAACTCGTGGACGAAATGTCTTGCCTAAGCTTTCTTGAATTTTCATTTCTAAAATGCATTGTGGTAATGGTAAATCAAACTTAAATATGCCACTATTGAAAATTAATGAATGCCACGATGGTATTCAAGAATACTTTTTAATAGCTACAGCAAATAATTCATCCTGCATTTAGCACGGAAAGCCATTCAAAAGTACCGGGTAGGGGCCACCTCACCTCTAACAAATTGGCACTTTATTCGTTTTTAAATATGATATAAAATACAAAAAGCTGAAAATATTAACCATGATATATAGTATAGTGTTTTCCTAGCATATATAGGCCTTGTGCTAATAAACATTTATATTATCATGCTATTATTAAATTATTTAAAATGTTGCAGTTAAACCTCTATTTGTAAATATGTTGACTATTTACATGTACATCTGCAGAGACTATCCACGTAAAAAAAAAAATCATAATAATTGGAATTAAAGGCATAAAGATTATATATTTGACCCAGATTGTGTATTTTCCCCTTAAGTCTGATATATTGCATCACCGTAATAGGCAAAACTTACATTAAATGTTTTATATTAACTTGAAACGTCCATGCTCTTTGTAATAGCTTAGTATTCACTTCTCTGATGCTTCTCACTAGTACATTTTGTGCTGATTTAGCCTTTTCTGCCCCTCTTACCTAGTGGCGCTCTCACCCCTCACTGTAACACGGCGTGTAGGTCACCCTTACCAGAACCGAACACCACCTAAGAAGAAGAAGCCAAGGACTTCGTTTACCCGGTTACAGATCTGCGAGTTGGAGAAGCGTTTTCACCGGCAGAAGTACCTGGCCTCTGCAGAGCGCGCGGCCCTCGCCAAGGCTCTCAAGATGACAGACGCGCAAGTCAAAACCTGGTTTCAAAACAGAAGGACGAAATGGAGGTAAGATTAAAACTACAAGCAACTCAAATACAAATTAAGACTATAGTCCTGCGTAGACCATGGAAAGGGCCTTACATTCACATATATACGTCCATCTATTTTACATGCATCAAAAGTTTATTTTGTCCTCAATATTCTTCAACCTGTCAGTGTTCATTTTTAACATGTTATAAACATAATGTAGGCTATGTACTAAATATTCACATGGTAGTTGGTGATATGAGCTAAAAAAACAACAACTGAACAACAAAAAATAAGAAACAGCCATGCAGAAAACATTGTGTAAACGTACAAAATAACCTTATAACCTCGATATTATTATTTTTTATTATTATTATTTCTTATAATTAATCTCACACTGAATAGAACCAGGCCAGGATTAAAAAAAAAAAAAAAAAAAAAAAATCGCATTCATATTAATTTCTTAAAACTGTCCCACTTTACCCATTGTCTTTCACCCTATACCTATCTATAACCCTCACTAAAAATGTATTTCGATTGGAAATTGTGCAAGCAAAAATTATTTTAATGTAGGCATGCAGGCCCTATGCCACATTTTCGTTTTCAGGACTATGCCACATTTTCGTTTTCAGGACAATTTTAAGTGATTCGGGGACCTATCCAGCAGTAACTTTAAAATGATTCCCAGTTGTCGTATACATTTGTAACATATATAATCTTAAACATAGCCTACTGTATGATTGATCCTACTTGGTCAATTATTTTGTGAAACCTTGTTAAATTAATTAATCTATGGTATTACTTTTTAAGTCCCCTGTTACAAAAACACGACTAATTAAATCACTTTTTATTGGATCTAATTCATGCTTGTCTCGCACTCCAATATGTGCATTCACATTTAGCCTATGGAGCCATTTGACGTATTGGTGATAATGGGAAGGGGCTATTCTATTCACTTCAGAAACGAACACTAATGTCTCAGATTGTTACAGGCGACAAACAGCGGAGGAAAGAGAAGCGGAGAGACAGCATGCCAATCGGATTTTAATGCAAATCCAACAGGAGGCCTTCCAGAAAACCATCAACCAGCCCCTTAATCCGGACCCACTTTGCATCCACAACAGCTCACTGTTCGCTCTGCAGAATCTTCAACCATGGATGGAGAACAATGCAAAAATCTGTAATGTAGGCCTATCAGCCTGCGAATAGAACACCACATGTCGGAGTCCGCAATGCAGCTGGATTAACAGTGCGCTGAAAGTGATTAATTGGACATCCACTTTGGAGAAGTAGCCTACCGATTCGTGTCAATACTTTAAAATTTCTAAAGACATATATCAACTGAATATTTTTCTTTTTTTAAAGTACTATTGTTGTCATTACTAATAATGCAAGTGATGATTTAATGTCTTGGCAATATTTACATTGTTGTAGGCTAATTCACGCCAATAAAATGTATTTAATTTAATTTCAACTGTGTTCTTGTTAGCAGATGCTTTAATATCTACATATCAGCATCTGAATATCAGTGATACCCAGCCCAATACATACATAACGGCCAGTGTTGTTTTTGGCCAGGTGCTGTGTGGGAAAACTATAATGACAAGGTTCCGAGACTAAGCGCAGCGAAGCTCACAGTGTGTTTTTCTTCAATTGAATAGGCCTACGTGTGTTTTAGCAAATTTTTCTGTATATTTTATATTTATTGTTAGGTAGTTCGTTTTCTTCTTCTTTATATATATATAATAATTTCGTTTTTGAGCGAAATTATTTGAATCAGTGTCCGACCGATCAACATTTCACAATCCATTTTGTTATTCTCTATTTTACTGAACTCCCCGGCCTCGTTAAGTGCATTGTGTGAGATTCCTGGTGAGAGACATTGGTCTGGGAAGGGACTGGCACCTGCTTAAAGTCTCGCCGCCAAACAACAGTAGGCATGACCTCAACCAAAGCTGCGATAATTGGCCCGAAACGACAACCTGCTCGTGCTTCTTCACGACCGTCGCCGGCCACCATTATACACCGGAGCCGCCTATGACATGGACCATCATCCCGCAATCAGCAGGTATAAAGGTCACAGACTAATTAATACCTTCAACAGGGTCCAGGACACAACGCATACACCTTTAAATGTTGATGGGAAGCCTCAACGGCTCTGTTGCTCAATTGTAGTCTCAAGTAAAAAACATGTGATGTTGAATGGCAGAGCAGCACACATTATGTTTAAACAAATATTTTCTTTTGAGACTTGGCTACCACCTTGTGGTGCAAGAGAGTAACAGCAAAGTAACGTGTTCGACAGCCATAACGCAACACAAAAAGCCATAGCGATGATGGTGGACAGGCTAATAAACAAGTCCCAATATATAAATCCCTATAAATAACTTTGATCACAATTACGTAATTATTCGGCTTAATGTGACCTTTTTGTTGGCTTGTCTCTGTCACTGATCTTCAAGACACGCCTAAACTGTGCATACATGGGAATAGTCAGGCACAGTGCGTTGCAACGAAAGTATGTAAATTAATTCTGATAAATGCAAGTAGGCCTAATATCATAATAACTTCGCTGGTAAACACTGTTGCATAAGGTTCGATATCTTTATTAATCAAATCACATCTTTATTTATCAAATCACGTTCGTTATGTTTATCAATTATTTTAACATCCTAATCAGCTTTGAAACTATAAACCCTCCTATGCCATGACCCTAGCAGTATCCACTTTGTCTCCCTTGGTCCACTGGTTCCAGTCAGTAGATTTAGTGACCTCTGGAGGTGGCTTTAGGCATTGCAGAGGTTCTCGTAGCAACACGTCCAGCCCTTCCGCGAGCAGAAATCAAGCCTTGCACAGCCCTTCTCCCCGGTGGCTTGTGCGAAGAAAAACATAAATAAATGGTGACTAGCAAGTCTTTTATGACAAGTAAACAAAAAACTCTACACTCTAGTTCAATGTCCTCTATCGATTCGTTGAGAAGCTGAAAGCAAATTTAGGACATTAGGTTTAAAGGTCTAAATGTTGTATTTGCACAATGCTTTCAGCCAACAACCGATTTTTTTTTCAGATTATTTAAATCCATGGTTTACTTAAACCGCGCTGGATCATTTAAACAAATATGAAAAGGTAGACAATCTACAAAACGTTGGAGCACAGTTATCAACCTCGTTTCTTAAATCGAAGCTTTATCCCAGGACACTTTAGCTTTTTAGACATAAATACACACAATATATTTTCTTAATACTTCAACAAGCAGCACTTGTGCATCATATTGTATTCTAGACAAAATTACAGTAATAAATGGAAGTGACTACTAGCATATACAATGACAGTAGCTTTTTATTATAACGGGCCATTCATCCTGCTTATATTAAGGACAGACTAATAATTTAAGGAACATGCAAATGCTTTTATTTAGGACCATATAGCTTCTTTCACTTTACAGAAATATGCCAGTTGTTAGTGGTACGTTCTCTTGCTGCGTTAACTAAAGTAATACTCACTCCTGGTGTAACAGGCCTGCCGCACTTTGCCAGAGCACTGGAGCCGCTGGTTCCGAACCATTAGGAAATCCTCCCCATAGCATTCTATTTTGTGCTGTTGAGCTATAAAAAAAAAACAGAATGGTCATTTTGTATTATGATTCATGTGGATTAAAACTACTTGTAATACTATTAAGTCTTCAAGATACTTGTGTCTCTTGCCATTTCAACAATCCTTTGATTGAGGTTCATTCGCTCAGTTCAATTGAACGGAAGGGCTTACAGCCACATCAATCACTCAAAAGAAGCTGTTATCAAACCTGCCTGATTCTGTATAGGTTGCGGTGTTTCAGCGTGTGTGTTTTTGTGTGTGTGTGCGTGACATACCTATGCACAGGGGTAACAGCAACAGAAGAACCAGGTAGGCTTTCATTGTTAGGCTCGGTGGTTGTCTCAGTAGCGGTAGATTTGTCTGGTAATACCCCTTTGAAAGCAGATCCTCTGCTTTTATACAGCGGCGTGCTTAATCACACACTCCCACAAAGTTTTCTATTTACTTTTGCTCAAAGTTTATGGCGTCAACATAATACTGTGGTGTGTACACACCGTCCCTCAAAGATTCCATTCACTATTGCACAAAGTGCAGCCCTTGTATAGGGTTGACAAGTATGTGACTTGGCAGTAGGCCAGATCTAAGCTTAACTCAGCAAGATTTTGCAGAGCAGGAAATGGATCACTTCATTTTATTGGCAAACAGAACTCCCACACAGTAATTACTGTTCAAAAAATATGTCAGTGCAATCAATCAATACAATACAATACAGTATGCAAAACTTTAAAAGTTAGAGGTTAATACAATTTTTTACTCAATATGATCTTTGCAACACTTGCAATATGACTCAACCTTTGCACCACCTGTTTTTACATGTCCACTGTTCCCTTTGTACCTGATTAATTCCCACAATTGTCTTGACAGTCACATCGCAGATAACTTCTCTCTCAAAAAAAATCTAAGATACTGTATATAGGCAACATCAAACGTAAATAAACAATGTTTTTGAAAATCAGGTTTGCATGCATGCTCTCCTACAGTAGAGCAGTGCCCACTGAAATATGAGAGGAGCAGACTTTCAGTGGCTCTGCGTTGCATCCGTCATCCAGCACGCAGGGAGAGAAATACGGACGCAACCTCTCAGTAAACCGATGACGAAACGTGTACAGGTGGGACTTATCGGCGGGGTCGTAGAATGACACCTCTCCCTGGCCATAGTCTAAAAACACCCTCACCCTCCTCGGCGTCCTCTGCAGGGCCAGACGCGTCCAGGGCTTGGTGCACACGCTGTACTTCCCATCCCTAAGTGCCAACGCCCAGAACCCGTGCAGAGGGTCAACGTTCAGGACTCCCTTTCTGGACACGCTCTCTCTCATGACACCCACGTCCCAGCGGGTCTTGGTGCCGACATCCACGTCCCAGTAGTGCTGGCCAGAAGTGAAGACCTCGGCCCCCATGACGCACACGCATGTGTTGCAGCGTTCCGGGTTGTCTGGGATGTCAGGCTGGTGCCCGAGGTAACGCACACTGGCCAGGTCGTCGGAGAGGGATAGCCAGGGAGCTGCGGTGTTAGGATCCAGTGTCACGGGAGCTGGAGGTAAGATTAACTGACATTAAAAACATATTGGCCATTTGGAACTGAAGGATTTAAATGATCCAAGTTCTTTACAATTGAGTTTCATGAAGGTTATTTGTTGTGGTCAGGTATTTTGAGATAGAAGTAATTAAACAAACGTACAGTTATCGTTTCAATATTAATACAATTTCTGAACTGAAGTTTATAAAAATAAAACAAACTAAATAATCACCGTTGAACCCTAATTGTAACAGTTTCGTCAATCAATCAGCGCAGCTAATTTGCAACCTATTCACTGCTGTGTACCCACTGTGTTGCACATTCTCCTTCATCCTCAGCCACACTTTAAACCTCAGGTTACTCAGGTGTCTGGCCTCGTCGATCAAGGCTCCTTTTACAGGCTCTGGATCCGGCAGGGTACACTTTGCCCTAAACATTTAAAAGGTCAGTGTTAGATAGCTACCGTATCCTAGTATAGGATGTCTCATAGTATCATGCTTTCATCACTAGTGACTTGCCTTGAATAGATTTGTAATATCGTAGCAAATCTCTAGAATAACAAAAACCCTATTGTGATTACACCCTTGTTGTGTTAGCTGTGAGACCATGGCATATTAAGCTAACATTGCTGCAGACAAATTTTTTTTTCTTTTGTTGCAACCCCAAAAATTCTAGATTACATTACCTTTCCTTGTTGATCTTGTAAGCCTGATAAAATAACATAATGCAATTCAAATAAGGGCTGTGCCAACAGACTAATGCTACAATGAATGCCAACGGTATTTCACAAACCATGCTTGTATTGCCGTGTTATCTCGTGTTCACACTGCAGCTGTCGACCCACCTTAAGGAAGACCAAGTCACTCCTCTCAAGCTCACATTCTAGTTCTTGAATGGTGTGAGAGAGAGACGTCTCCTTCTTCTGTAGGTGCTCCATCTTCTCGCTCATGATGGTTGCCTTCGTGTCGACTTCGTCCTCCAAGACGGACCGCCTCGTCTCCTCCTCGAGGTTCAGGAAGTGACGCAGCTGTTCAAATTCGTGGTTCATCCTCTGGTTTGTTTGCTTGGCCTGCTTCTGCAAGGATGGGACAGTGGTTACTGTGTGCAGACAGTGACCCATATCAACCTTCTATTCAGGCCCTATTTTGAATCAATGAATGATCTCAAATTAAAATGTTGGTGTACTTTTATGTGCTCTGCCGTTTTCATGCATTCCTTTTTCGCTTTCTGGAAACTGTCCAACTTCTCTCGTAGAGGAATGAGAGACACTTTGATTTCCTCCTGTCAGAAAGCAAATACCAACACATTCTAAATAATAGATTTTCTGTTCATACACAATAGTCTTTTAATGTCTTATTAGCATATCTTGGTCAGTTTGAATAACAACACTACACTTCAAAGTTAGAATTACCATCCATAACAACGTTTACTTTTTAGACTCTTAGGCTAGTTTTAAACACACTGAGGCTTTAAAACAGTTGAACCAAACTCAATTGCCCCATCATCTCTAAGCATATATATATGCTATTTGTGTGCATGTTGTCCCTGTACTCAACCCCTCTCCATCCAGAAACTCGGAGGCATAACATTTATATCACAGTATCACAAAGTCACGCATGTCAAAGAGGGACCAACCTTCAGATCCAGAGCAGCCTCTTCCAAAGGACACAGCTGGTGTTCCTTGTGTCTCCTGGCAGTCTGGCACACAACACACAGAGCCTCCTGGTCCTCCTTGCAATACAGCAACAGCATTTCCCCATGGTGACGGCACCTCTCCTCCCTCTCATCCGTAGGTTTATCCTTACCTTGGGTAACGCGTCTACTTTGGCTCCCCTCGTCGCTGCGGCTCTTTGCCGACGCGGCTCCTCGGGCCTTCTCTTGATTGTAGGCCTCGACGATGTTCCTGAGAACCAGGTTGCTCGGCGGGGAGTCCGTCAGGGACGGGCAACGACAAATGGGGCAGTCACGAATGGGCCGTTGTTCCCAGAAGGAGCTGAGACACTGCCTACAGAAGCTATGGCTGCAGGCCAACACGACAGGGTCAGTGTAGGTGTCGCAGCACACGGCGCAGCAGATGTCGTCCTCCAGGGTTTCCATTTTGCGTGTGCTTTTTGGTCGATTGGTACCTAATGTGTGGTGCTTGCGGGAAGGAGCGAGGTGGATGTGGAAAGTTACTTTCGAGTGCGTTAAATTCATTGAGGTCTTTAACATGTGAAGAATGTTGCTGTACTAGTCCAGTTGGTTCCTGTGGACACGCTCCACAAACACAGAAGACAGAAAATGGAGGTGTGTGGGGAAGCACAGGCTCAACACAGAAAACAAATTGAGCACGAAGTATGTTGTAGACCTGCAGAACTAGAAACTTCCTCTCAGGTGAACAGCCACCAATCTTAGATTGAGACAAAGAAACAGCGTTAAACAGGGGATTACTTGTAGAAATGGATGATATTCTTCCTATGATTGTGGGGGGAATGTGGAGTGTACGACTCGGAGACTCTTAATGGAGATTGGAGTTAGACGCAAGGTCAGGTCTTCATATGTTCAGATGTTAAGACTGTACTGTTCAGCGTGGAAAGCTAGGTTTCCTATGGCACAATCGGACAGCTTGATCAAAATGTAATAGATGTTTATACATTGAATGTCAGTATTCATGTCTACAATAAAGTGGATGAAATATGAAAGTTAGACTGTTCACATTGTAGTGTTTATGTCAGACATTTTATTTAATTGTTAATTCAATCAAAACAAAAGGAAAAAGTTAGGAAAACCTGGCACAAACGTGGTTGATAACATGCAATCCTCTATTGATGTGCTGAAATATAATTTTTTTATATTTAACCCACGAAGAGCAAAGATTGTTTGAAACTAAATACATGAATATATCATAACCGCTATGTATTTGAATTGCAGGTTGACATTTTCCCAAATATCTCATGTTACAGATTATGATTTAACGTATGCTGTATATTGAAGGTTGAAAATACATTTAATTGCTATGAATTCAGTCCCTTTAGTTAATGTCTTCTCTGGATTCAACACTTTCAGACAGGGTAAATCCAATGGCAGTAAAAATGAGAAATGTGTAGGCCTGCATAACCTGAAGTCACACCCATCAAAATAGACGACTAATAAAAACATTAAACATTTGTTCATAATATTAAGCGACCTCACCCTCACATTGTTTAAAGATAAACAATCATTTTAACTAGACGGGATCTAAAGATCTACAAATACAAAATTCATAACTGAATTGTTTAAGGTTAACGGCATTTTAAGTGTAAAAAGTATTAGGTAGATTGTACCTGGACAATCACTGTCTCCGGGCAGATCTTCAGGTTGCCAGGGTTACTGCCATCAGAGTTTAAAGACGGAGAAAAATACGGATACAACGGCCCTTCAAATCTGTCTTCAAACTTGTAGATGAGTGACATGTCACTGGGATCAAAGAAGCACACCTCTCCCTTTTCATAAACCACTCGGATCCTAACCCTCTGGGGTTTCCTCCGCAACTTTAAAGGGGTTCCCAGAGGGCCGGTGCCCGCGCTGTACTCCTCCATGTTCCACAGCCCCACGGCCCATATCCCGCTCGCTGGGCTGATGCTCACGTTGCCCTTCCGAGCCACGCCTTCTTTGGCCACGCCCAGTGTCCACGCCTTCTTAGGCCCCACCTCCACCTCCCAGCTGTGGGTCCCTGAGCAGAAGCTCTCAGAGCCCAGGATACTGACGGAGCTATCAAAGCGCTCAGAGTTATCCGGCACTTGCTGAGACAGCTGTCTGTCTCGCACCTCGGTCAGGACTGGGGAAATCCGAAGGTCCGGGTGGGCAGAATTGACGTCCAGTGTTACTGGTGCTGGAACAGATATAGGAGGAAGAAAAAAAGCATCAGGAGGTTTGTTTGTTTGATTGTCTGATCACTTGAATCCAACTCACAGAGTGCGGGGGGTGATTGTTGTAAGTAGTCATGTTCTGTTGTTTGATAGTACAAAACATGACTCATCAGTATTTCACTCAACAGTGCTTTGTAAATAAAGGTAACAGAAACGAGCAAAGAGAGCACAACTCGGAAGTTTGTCAATGACTCGGACACGTGGCTGATGTTGTTATGGCTCTCTCACTCTGGTCAAGGCCATGTCTACTTGGTACAAGCAGGGATATTGCGGTGTAATAGTTGGCTGAACATTGTGCTCTGTCAAGGCAGGGGAGTCAGTGATTAACTTGGCTGACCCATCAGTGTGATATAAAACTTTGGAGTGTTGCTTAATTTAATTAGAATGTTTATTTCTGGCTTCGGAATGTTCACACTATGGGAGTTATCCGTCAATCTCTGTCATTATTGTTATATTTGAGTAAAGAGTAAAATACCAACTGTGATATTTTTTTACGTGTATTCAGGCATTCTGGCTTCTTTTCTCACTGTACTCACTGAATTCCACTCTCTCCAGCATTTTCACCCAGACATTATATCTTAAGTTGCCCAGATGTTTGGCGACGTTTATCAGATTCCCTGTCAAAGACGCTGCTTTCTCTGAGCGCTGCATACTCTGAGCCCTACAAGAAAACATTGTGATTGAGGAGATAATTACATATATAGGAGATAAAACTGTAATTTATAAGATAATTGTAAATGGACTTACTGCGTAGTTACAGACTTACCTTTCCTTTATGTCCTTGTATATCTGAAACAAAAGTTGTTCAATGTTTAATATGAAGACATACAACACATTTGTATCAACTGTTGGAAAACAAACAGTCAATTCTTAATTAAATTTTTACTGTAAAACAGCAAACAGCATTTCCATTATGATCTTTGTTTATTTTCCATAATAAACATTGTATTATATTCCCCCCCCCCCCCCCCCCGTAATTTCGACTGATATTGCATTTCCAACCCATTTGAACTTGAACTCTACACGACCCTAACAGTGTTTCACACATCAACAAAGGGTGTTACATTGACCTGTAGGAAAGCGATGCTATCTGTCTCCATCTTCCCCTGTAGGTCTGAAATCTGCTCAGACAAGGCGGCCATCTCACTGGCGAGACTGGAGATTCTCTCTGACAGTAATCCGGTCTTCCTCGCCTCCTCGTGCTTCAAAGCTGCCAGCCTGGCCTCCTCCTCTCCCCTTAGGAAATTATGGAGCTTTGTAAACTCCCTCTTAATCTGCGCCGCTGTTTGCTGGGTCTGGATCTGATAAAAATACATGCAGGGATAGAAAAAGTGAAAACATAGAATGGGAGAAAATGCTAAAACCAAAATACAGAATTTGATGTAATTTGAGAAAATATGTAAATCAGATCATCTTGTAGTTGTTGACAACCTGACTGAAAGGAGTAATTTGTGAGACATATAAAGAAAGGAATCTTACTTTACTGACCTAGACTCTCTTTAGGCATCTTAGTCATATGTGTATATAAGGAAGAAATTGTAATCTGTAGTTTTTTTGCTGTACATTTGCCGTATTATCTTTGATCCCGTACCTTGATGTAGTGTGCGGTGTGCTCACACACGACCTTCTCTTCTTTTAGGTCTACTTTATCACTAAGGGTTTTCAGCAGCAGTTGAAGTTCATTCTGGGGTGAAAAAGACAGGTATAATTTCAGGCCTTACAGGTTTTAGAGGCAAAGTAAGGAGGGGAGAAAAGTCAAAAAGCACCATGATGCATGTCATGGCTTCCATCTCATTTTGTTCCAAAAAAGCAATGTGATGTTACGGTATGGATCGTTTCGGTAGGACAGTACAGTACCTTACACCGGGTCGCGGCCTCCTCCACGTTCAGGTGCGTGTGCTTGGACTCCGTCTCCACGCACGCCACGCACATCAGTGCCTGGCACTCCTGGCAGAAGTGTTTCACCCTCTTCATGTGCACCCTGCACACATGTGCACCGTTCCTCTCCCCCCCATCTCTGTTCAGGTAGGCATCCACAATGCTCCTTAGCTTCACATTAGACATGAAAGGCTGGACATTTTCCACCGAGGACCTTCGCCTGCACACAGGGCACTCGCGCTCGCTCCACTGGTCCCACAGGACCCTCAGGCAGTCACGACAAACACTGTGCTGGCAGCCGAGACTCACTGGATCTTGGAAGAAGTCCATGCAAACAGGACATGTTAATTCTTCTTCTAGTCTGACTTTTGAGCTCTCCGCCATGTTGTTCCTCGGCTGGTGTGGCTGTTAAAACCCGGGTCAAAGTCAAGTAACCTGCGCGGCATTTAAGATTTCTAAGAAGTCAGTGTCTCCTTCTATCAAGGACACCGAGTAACTTGTATTGACACCCCTCTTCCTCTACGAACGTATCCGACCTTTTGGCTTTATTTGGTTTCTGTCCAACTTCACACTGCCCATGCAGTCCCAGCAGGAAGGACCGATTCTTCCCTCTAAGCTTCTTACAAAGTCATGAGGGGGGAAGGCTGTGTTTATGATACATTGACCTTTACCTGCAATGTGATCAATGTTTAATCTACAGTATCCTAGCTTTCAATTTCAATTACGCAGTGGGATGAGGTAAGTATGATGTGAGTCTGCCAGCACAAACAATGTCTCAGGTAATGATTGGCCAGTCCCCTTCCCAACACAAACCGTTCAACTTGAGCGATCCTAAAACTAGATAGAATAAGTAAATACACTGTTGTATACTGTGCATATAATATACACTCAGATACCATTTCATTTAAAAAATAGTAGTTAATTAACATCGGTATAAACTTTATTAATATATCTCAATGCCAGTTCAATATTTGTATATAGTTTCAATAGTTTCTTTTGAGAAGCATTGGTTCTACGGAGGTAGCTCAGTCACAGGTATAGACAAGCCATCTCAAGTTGGGAGTCCTAAGGCCTGCAAACTCATGTTCCCAAGTGTGATGCAATCATTCAACACGCCCTCTTTATCAAGTTGAACAGATATCAAAGTTGGGCTTTTGTTCTTGAAATACATTGTTGTTAACTACCAGCAGGGAGTGCTAAAGCGCTTTGGATTTCAATTGTTATTAGCTGGTGACGTGCTGCTTTGTCACAATAGATTGGGTTTTGGCTTTAGTCAATGGACGGCGCTGGGATGGCAGA
Organism: Galaxias olidus; assembly: GCA_026901105.3. NCBI lineage: Eukaryota > Metazoa > Chordata > Actinopteri > Galaxiiformes > Galaxiidae > Galaxias > Galaxias olidus. The sequence continues at coordinate 96,272 of JAPMUY010000059.1, read as the reverse complement.
AGCAATTATTTTCTGGATGAATTAACACTTGCCACCCAACTGTTTTTTAGAAAACAGCTTAAGACAGAGAGAGCGAGGCCCCGCGGAATGTTCCAAAGCCTAAATGGAAAACAAAGGGTGGCTGAGCTTTTGTCCTTTTTTGCTCCTTGACTTTTTTTTGACAGTCTGAAGGAAGAGACCAAATTCAAAAAATGACAGAACTTATTTTAAATGGTTCCCCAAAACTGGAGAATGGAGAGTGAGTAAAATTAGACTTTCTGGACCACTGGTTCTGGTGTAAAGGCTTCAATGCAATATCAGGGCCGTAAAGTATGCCCCCCATTCCCACAGCTCCCGCAACTCCTGTCAACAACTATTATGATAAGAATTTTTTTTTAAAGTTTTTAAATTATTTTTGCAGGGGGGTCTCACGTGTTTGGTTCATGGTGCTGTGCTACATCAATGTAATACATAACAGTATTGGGTGTTGAAAGGAGTAATCAATCTGATAAATATGGTGCTCTTACATAATTGATAACCAACACAACAGCCAAGTACGCCTGTGTGAGTGTGTGACCGACAAGATTGATTATGTCACTGTGTGTGTCTCCCTGTGCCAGACATGCTTTGGAGAGGAACAAGGAATGAAATAAAATGAAGAAGGATGGAGTGCAGATTTCTATACTTCTCCTGACTGTTCGCAAATGACAGACACAATTGTCACGTGAGCAATCATGGCTATGTTGCCCGGGGCAGTTTCCCTTTTACCTTCGATGCACTTATCAGTAGCACGGTAGAGTGTTACAGGGAGGGTCCCTGCTCCCAAATGTTGCCCTGCTGCATGGCAACCTTAACATGATGTTGTTGTTGTGTTCCTTTGACCGTTTTGCGGTGGCTGCAATGCCAACAATGAGGGAAAGGTCAGGTGGCTAATCATCCCTATTTAGGCTGATTGGATACAAGCTATGCTTAGCTCAATTCTGTCAAATTCAGTAAAAATCTTTGGAAAATGTATTGATGAAAATGACAGTGACGCTTGCCAACAGACCTTTGCCAAGTTCAAGAGCAAAGAAGAGTGACATGACGAATGACCCAGAAACGCGACAACGGCAAAACCACCAACACAAAAGGGAGATGACCGAACTTAACGCTTGCTGTAGGAAACAACCGGGGCAGTGGTTTACACAGTGGAATGTAGAATGGAAGCCGGAGAAGAGGAGGCTACAGTCAAACCAAAACCATGTTATTGTTGATAGAGCACAAACAGCATGAGCCCAGTGAAGAGTCTGACCCTATTCTGAAAGATGCATCCACAAGCAGTATCAAACTGCTGCAGACTGCTTGACTATTACAATCACACCACATCACCGCGGTAAAAAACAAACAGTACATTTCCATGCTATTACCATCGAAACATCAGCGAGCGCGCCTCCTCGAGTTGATTGCTAGTCTGAAAGGCCGTATGGATGGAGAACCTTAAAGTCTCTTTGGTAAAGCTACGTGTTGATGTCAGCTCCCTGACGTTATTATGGGCTGTAGCTGGATGTGTTCGTCTTACTCTCCCACCTGAACGTACAAACGTCCTGGTTTGCTTAGGAGTTTTGTTCCCGATGTTGGCTCTCCCTGAAAGCTATGTGGTCTCTGAGGTGCATGAGCTCTCTGACCATAATGAGCTGACGGTCCCTGAAGGAGAATAGAAACCCATCTTTCATGGCTTAGGGGCAAGAGAGTGGACAGGAAGAAAGAAAAATCAATTCATACTTAAAGCACATTCTCATAAATATAGAATTTCGACAGCATTTTTGAAAAAGGATTAATTCACCCTACATAACAGCAAAATGTCATTAATGATATAAACCATCATTCATTAAAAATATATATTATATCTAAACAAACGTTTTTAACAGGTAGTGGAAGTAATAGGCCTACTAACAGTATAAAAAATATGTTACAGATATTTTGGTAAAGCATTTCAGATTTCTATTTGTTTCATTCTTCCGCGTAATTTTGCGGTGCCAAGCTATCCATTTTCTGTTGTCAATGCGTCACGACAAAGCAGTGTTTTGTTATAATAAATCTGTTTTTATCACAGCATAATTACTTCTTCTGCGAATCCTGAAGTGTAAAATGTTACCGATATTGCATGAATAGTTCTGGCTGCCAGGTCTCTCAGAATGTGAGAGACCGTAGGCTTGAACAGCTTGGCAGCCTACAAGAGACCGAGACTGAGACTGGTCCCCAGCCGGCGCGGTGGAACCAGTTTAGGAGATTGTTTGCAGTTGATTGAAACGGTTGGATTCTGGTCTAGGAGCTGATTGGGCCTGTGCTCTAGAATTCCATCTGCTCTGAGGTCAAAGCCACCATAACGTGAATCACAACTGTTCTGTCCTGAAATGCCAGGGCCCAGACTTGTAACTGTCTGTTTAGCTTTAGATTCCCTTTGGGGTCCCTGTTGAAGAGGTATGACATTCAACTAATCCTCTGAACGGTCCATTTGTGGAGTAGACAGCCGTGTAAAGAAGGGCCCCGGAGAGTCCAACCACACCAACAAACAGGTCCAATCAGCAGTAGAAGAGAAACGGGTCAACCAATCACAAGTTCAACTCGTTCCACCAATCAACACTGGATTCAGAACCACTCACACCCCCTTCCCCTGCCTGTCAGGCTGATGAAGCCATTCACCAATCACAACTCCCACTCCGAAGCCATCTCCGAGGGAAGAAGATGTTCCAGGACGGGAGAGAGGAGATTGAGGAGGAGAGGGAAAGGGCCCATTCCTTAACATTTTACCACAAACACCCCCACTCAACACTTTAAATATTATGTAACTACCACCCCGTTAACCACAAAGTGCTCTAGATGTCTACACTTTCTCTACAGCTCTGGGAACTATGCATAGTCATATTTTAATACATCCAAATGCATTGAAATAGTGAATAGATCCAGCAATAAAAGAAAAAGGAAAACATCACTTAGCAGCACGGATAAACATATTTCATGACTCCGCGGCACTCCTTGTTTCATCTTTGAGGACAACACAATCCTCGATTTCTGTTGGGTATTGACGAAGAACCATGTACGTTGGCTATTTGGAATAATGCATTGATAAGAAACATTGATCAAAGTGGAGGGAGCCCCTTGTTAACCTTGTAGTCCCTCTTCTCCCTCTACGCTGCTGATTGGAGCTATTCTCTTACTGTCACCCCCAGAGGATGATTGACAGGGGATAATGAGGTCTGGAAAAGTAGCAGAGGACACTCGAGCCACTGGCACCAGTCATCACCCCCTCAAAGTATGTCGAGGGGAAAAGACACGGACGCATATGGGAAATATATACTCGGTTTAAATCTGCTGTCGGGGAGGTGAGTCGACCGCCAGCAGGCAGGCCTTTTGCTCTTTTCCTCTGGTGGTCCTCGCCATGGAAACAGGTGGGCCGGAGAACAGCCAGACGTACAGGTTGCACTGACACGGGCACAGGCAGAGGCTCACACTGAAATACATTATTGAAAGGGGGTAGATAAAAAAACTGCAGGGAGGCCATTTATTTTTCTCGCAAAAAATGTGGATATTCCTTAACTTTTCAAATGGGAATGGGTAAAAGCTCTTGAAGTCGTGTTATTTATTTTTTTTAATGATGGAAGGCAATGTGTTTTATACACAGTCATTATTTAGAGAAATGAAGCAGGCCTGATGACATTATAGGGTACAAGAGGTAGTTTGCATTACCCTACGTCATACATCGCACAGCTAAACATATCTTTATGGCCTGCCATAGGACATTTAAGGATACTAATGAGTCCCATGTAGGTCATTCAATAGAAAGTGAGCGAGTGAATTCTTGATTAATATTTCATTCCAGTGGAATTACCGCACTCATATAACATCAATCTCTCAGCAGGCTTTCTCATTTGACCTCTATTGGTACTCGTTCTTTCATTGAATTTGCATCCTGCTGAAGTTTATTAGCATGTTAAAGAAAAGGTGAGCAAAGGTGAGTCTCGAAACCCGGATAATTCAATACAGTGAAAGTTTCTGTTAGAATAGAGGGGAAAGAAAAAACAATAGAGAGAATTTCAATATCGGCCTTTCACCACAATATTGCTGGATCTTATGAGGAGAGACCATGAATAATTCAACGTGAAATACGAGGTCATATTTTATTGAAAGCTTTAAGTTTAGCCAAGGCTATGTATCACCCTCACTTCCCCAGGTTGAGAACCATGATAAAGCATGAAAACTTTCCCCTAAAACAGTTTAATAGAGTTTTGTTGATTTCAGCATCAAAGGGATATCCACGTAATAAGCACACAAAATACAAATAACTGTCATTGTGCCCATTCATTTCACAACAGTGTTTTCTTCAGCATGCGTTGGTTGGGTAATGGTAACGGAAATAATAATAATTGAATGCAATTTATAACATAATCTGTGTGATTATGAAAATAGTACATCAAAATAATAATAATAATAATAATAATAATAATAATAATAATAAAAATTGTTTTTTTAAATAAAATAATATAGGCCCAAAAGGAATAGTTATTTACACTGCATTGAAGGTCAAGCTGATTAGTTTACCCACTGTCTAACTGATGACGCCAGATGAAAAAGTCGACAACCCCCCCACCCCCCCCTCCCCCCCACCCCACCAAAAATTGGTGTTTAGTTAAATAATAATAATATGATAATAATAACAACAACAAAGAGTGAATGTAGTAAGGCATGCACATTTTATTTTTGAAATGTAGACATGGTAGGGGTTTACCTACACTGGGGGAATCTTGAACAATATACATTTATTATGGCATTCTGTCACAACTTAGACGGTCGACTCAATTAGACTGACTCATCCCATGGACAACTTTACTATGAATAGTGTATCATATGTTGCCTGATACATACATCTCTCCCCGGCACACACCCACTCCCATTTAAAGCTTTCCCCCATGGTGTTTTTCATTAGGCCGACAGAGATTTGAGGGCTATTACCCTGAGCTTTCAAACACAGCAGGAAGCATACTTATTAAAATCGCTATTTACATTTTAATATCAGGGGTTTTAAAAGGTCTTCTAAATGGCCCTTGCACTGATCTACTCATCAACAGGGACTTGTCTTATCAATGTTGTTTGTGTTGCTATACCCAAAGGAATAGTTATTTACACTGCATTGAAGGTCAAGCTGATTAGTTTACCCACTGTCTAACTGATGACGCCAGATGAAAAAGTCGACAACCCCCCCCCCCCCCCCTCCCCCCACCCCACCAAAAATTGGTGTTTAGTTAAATGTTGTTTTGACAATGAGATGCTGCATCATAAGGATGTTTCCAGACTGTGGGATTAGCTCTGAAGATATTATTGAATCGAGATAAAAATGGTTGGCACTACAAAAGTACAATATGCCAAAAATGTTACAAATAATGGCTAGCTTACTGTAAATTCTTGTGTTATTGTTGTTAAATTATTATTAGTTTAATAGTTTTTTTTTACATTTCCAGCCATCTTGTGTCTTTTCAACCAAGTTATGGCCAGAATTGTCCACAATAACCTCCTGAGTTGTCATCACAACGGTCCCAACTGCTGGTCTGGTGTTAGTTTAGATTTAAGAGCTGTGAAGCAATTGTTCAGACCTCTTAAACGTTGGGCCTATTCCGCCACGCTCTGTGACCGTGTACACTTTTTTGAGCGGGAAAAACTTATGAGTCCCCTCTGTAGTCTCTCAGGGAACCTGTCCCTTTGAGAATAACTTTGTCGACCGAAGTGTGGTGTAGTCCGAGTCTCTGTCTAGGATGACTGCCCTCATTTTTACTGTGGTAATGTTGACACCACAGGTCAGGTTTTCCTCCAGCCAAAGTGGTGTGCCCCTAGAAAATCGATATTGTCCACCTGCTCCCCTGCTCATCAGGAGTTGCTCAAGCATGAACCCCTCCTCCCTCCTTTCCTCTCTCCCTCCCCACACTCTACCTCCATTATGACAGTGTTATTTCACACCCACAAACCATTGCCTTTTTGTTATCTTTCAGTACAGTAATATTGCTTCCAGTTCAGTTTTTTCAATGCATCCTATTTTTTTTGTGAATTGAAGATTTTTTTGTTTTTTTTCAAGAAGTGTTCAGTTGGTATATTGACATTATTTGCCTTGATGCAGTCCTTGAATGAGTTATAAGATGATACATTCTAGATTACTCATCAGAAAAAATAAGCGAGTCATTCTGTGGTAAAGTATGCGTACATATTTGACATTAAGATTACTAACCAGAGTGTTCTTCTTCCAGAAAGTAGGCTATGTGCTTTGCCCAAGGGAGCTTCAGTTGTGATGGGCATACAATAAATGTGTAAGCAGTTTCCTTTAATTGAATTTCCACCCGTAAAAACCTTAGTGCTAATGTGTGGAATCAAACCAGCGACTTTCTTATCACTGGTTGGCTTCTCTAACCTCGTAGCTTAACTACTGTCCGATACATTGGTAACCTTTGTTGAAGGGGAAATTAAATGAGAAAACTGAGTGTTGAGATGACTGGTGAAATGTATTGAGACTGGGGGGTAAGGCAGATTCACACATGTTTTGGACCTCCATTTAAAGCATGACTGTAGGGCCCTCCAACCCCTTAATTGAAAGGATTTTATCAGCCTTCTTCCTTCCTACATAGTTAAAAGTCACCCACAAACTACAGAATGAGTCACTGAAGAAAATAATGTAAATTGGTGTGCTTGAGATAACGCCTATTTTCATTTAGCTCGACCCTCATTACACAGCACCAAGCTGTTAATTGGGTCTGGCAGGCGCATGCTATAAAGTACCAGTCGTTAAGGGGAGACGGCGCCGACACTTGTTACAGCAGGGGCTTAGAGAGTGTGACGGTTGCTTTTCTGGTCCTCCTCAGCGGTAGCCCCCTATACACCTTCTAGAATCTAGATGTGTACCCCAGGCTGCCTGGGGGAATGGGCACGAACAGACTCACCCCGGAGTGTGAATACAACCCTCCCACACTGGAGGCTGGTGACGGGGAGAGGGTCAGGGTGTGAGGGTATAAGACAAAGACGAATTAATCACGTCCAAGAATATGCCGTCACGTCTCTTGGAAACCAGCCATTGAGAGAGAGAGAGAGAGAGAGAGAGAGAGAGAGAGAGAGAGAGAGAGAGAGAGAGAGGGAGAGAGGGAGGAGAGGGAGAGAGGGAGAGAGAGAGGGGAGGATGTACCCTTTCCGATAGGGTGTTGTTTGATGTGCAAGCTTGTCGTTCATGATCTTACAGACATTCGGAATGAAAAAAAAAATCGATTATGTGCCTCTCTGCATGTCAGCTCAAATCTGCATCAACGTAGATCTTAAGTTCAATGTTTTTCCATCCATAAATACATTTCTTTATTTTAAGATGTGCTGTTGACTAATATGATATGGAGGTGGATGTTTATTATGCTTTGGACACCGTGATAAATGTAATAAGTAAACAAAGGCAAACATGCTGTCAACAACAGATGATTAATTTCCTTTGCTGACGACGCATGGAATATTTATTGACATTCCATAAATGTCACTATTTCTCTAGAGATTGCAGCTCATGGCTTGGGAATAGTCAACAACAACACATATTATAACATCAGGGTTGTCAAAGGCGATAGAGACATTTCTGAATATTAGTTCTGAAAATGAAGATAGCTGTATAAGATGCAATACAGCTGTCATGTACAGCTGTGTGCAGCTTGAAAGCATCACCTTGGCCCAATAAAAAAAGCTGGGCAATAAGATAGATATATAATTACAGAAATTGGAACGACTGAATTGGTGCATGATCAAATTAACTGGTCCAAAATCCCTCACTCATTCGATTAGTTCACTGTGGTCACGTCATCCTCCAAATGTGCAGGATGGCAAGGAAACATGAAAGGCAATGGTGTCTCGTTTCACAAATATGATATGATGGACCAAATTGAAGAGCAGGAAAGCAATCAGCGCCCTATCAAGTTCATAAAAAGGTAAATAGTTCACATAAATACACAACTTAAACACAGATGTATAACATGTTTGGGAAGATTTGCAAGTTTCAACACCATGCAATTACGGCAATAAATGGTGGGTAAAATGTAGAATTACTAACGAGCTGTTCATTTCAGTGGATCAATCAAAAGTGCATAATTATCCCCATCGACATTCAAATGTAAGCATTCCTAGCCTTTAACAAGAAAAATGCACGGTAATTATACATACTGGTTCTAGTTCAGGTCAGTGCTACAGGGAATGCTTATGTAAACATTAGGCATCTTAATACTGTTCTGACAGCTGGCCTGATCTACTGGGACTGTCTTTATGACTTAACAGGAAATGACTATCTTTGTTTTGGTTTAATTGGCCTGGCTAGCTAAATCTACACAGACAAGTAATTAGGTGATCAATTAGCGTCGCCGGGGTGGTCCCTGCTGGCACCGACACGACTTCATCCTCGAGGGAATCCCCTTAACCACCTGCTGGGTGGGCGACGATCACAGCGGCGGTCACCATGGCGATGGGGACGGGTGCAGGCCCTGACCGGTTCGGTGCAAGAGGTGCCAGACCCTTTATTTCTAAATGTGAGATCACAACCTCATAACATGAGCAACGAGGCATGAAGATCGCTTTCGTGACAAAGCCACTTGCGCTCGGGCGTTGGAAGAGGTGCCTTGTTCCTTTTCTGTCTGCTCCTTCTCAGGACCATCCAACGTCAAATACAGCTTTTCTTCTTCTCCTCAAGGAGTCATCTCCTGGAGTAAATATTTAACCATCGCTTGAATCTTGTTTCATCCGCTCCGATGTAACGGCTGATCTCTCACAGTGACAGTTTCCACCACCTCATCAGCGACTGTAGTCCCCTTTGTAATGTTTGCGATAAGCCCATCATAATCAGACAGGCAAGAGAGAGAGAGAGTGTGCTTGTGTCTGTCTGATCTCTACTATTAGACCCCTACAGAGAAAATTCTATTTCTGTTGGCTGCCTCACACACCGTCTGCCATCAACAAAGAGGCAACCCGCCTGTATGCTGCCGAGCCCCGATCACTGTGGATGACCCTACACCCAACCACTTGGTAGTCCTCTCTAAACGGCAAGCTCCATGGAACTGAAGTGGAGGCTGCAATCTCTGCCCACGGGTGGGCCATGTGAACACAGCCCATGCCCGGGGTTTTTTGGTGGCCCTGTGGTGTGTTTAAAATGACTGTTGTTGTAGGTGCTCATGTTGATGGTTCAGGAATAGCTTTTTTTGTTGTTGTCAAGAGTGTCCAAAGGACAAGTACATGGCTGTAAATTGGAAGGTTGAATTGCTCTGCCTTTGGTTATTGATTATGTGACATGTAACTTAAAATAACCAATTGTTGCAGGTTGGAAAATAAATTTGGACATATATTTTTTTGGGTGTATTTAAGGTAAAATAAGATTGTAACAGCCATGATAGCTATGAAATGGATACCCTTGACAACCAACGCTTTTAATGTGAAGTTTTGGTTTTAACTGAATCTTTTTTTACAATGGATGTGTTAAAAAATAAGATTGCATCTAAATGAAATAACTACTTGTCTTGGATTTCTAAAGAATATATAATTATTCCTTTGTTGACATGTCACGCTCCATTTGTGCAAAATACAGTCACACAGAAGCGAAGAGTGAGTCATGTTAGACTTATTATGACGTTTTAGCTTTCATCGTGAGCCTTTGTTCTGTTCCAAACTCACAGGTAAAAATGCTGTTTGCTTTGGGTCCTATCTGCACTCACACTCATTCTGGCATGCCTGGTCTGTTAAAACAGCTACCACTGAGGGCGTTTCAAGGTTAAACATTCGATGCATTTAAGTGTTCCAAAGATGGATGTGGACAGTGCCCAGGCTTACAAAGCTGAGTGTATCGGTCGGCCCCAGTGTTCTTTGTCACACACGCTGTCGACCACCCCCCATCCCCCCAGGGGACAAGGTTGCTGAGGGCCCTGATTGGCCATGGTCACCTGCAATTTAACACAGGCTCCATCACAGGGTTGAAATAACAAGGGCTGGGACCTTCTGCCACTGGAGCATGTGTAAATGTGTTGATGACCTTGTCCCTTGTCAGCACAACGTATGCTCGCTAAATCACTAAAGCGGCTCGTGTGAGTGGAGGACATAAGAGTCGACACCTTTTTTCAACAGCCTCGTTTTGACTGCAAGGCTAAGAAGGGTAAATCAGGGACAGGGCAAACAACACATGCCAAATGGCATTACCTTATATCTTACCATATATTCACATCCATATTAGTTTATCCAACACTCTTAGAAAATTTAGAAATTTAGAAATTTAGCCGCATTTAAAAATTGTATTTAAAGGCAACGAGATGTTGCATGTTAACATGTATTTTGTGTTTAGAAAATACAATGTTGAAAAAGTAAAGAAATCCCTATAACCCTACTTGGCCCTGTGCTGGAAACTATCTTGTTGGTGACGAAGAGGTCATTTTTTTTGTCACCGTAGTAACACATACTTACCACAAGAGGTGCCAATTAAATTGAAATTGAACACATTTTCAGACATGGTTGTGTGTCATGCTGACGACATTGCAGTGTTAAATACAAGCTATTACTGTCCATTTTGACTATTTCTGTCAAAATCAGCAAATAGCGAACGTGCTGTGTGTGTTTCAACTTAACAATCAAGTCACTCATATCCTGACCGCAAAACGAGTTAATTCACAGTCCCTCCAGAACAAACTATTTAATAGGCCGGCGACACTGCTGTGAATGCTTTCAAAAGAAAACTGTATCGTTCTGAATGATTTCTTCTACCATATCAAATAATGTTAAAATATTAGACCAGAGGTTAAACTACATATAGTCCAATTACTGCCTCAGCAACTGGCTTCACGTTAAAGAAAATGTGTTTACCAATTGCTGTTTATGAAAGATCCTCACACTGAAAACCTCATATTTTAGCAGTTCCAATGCACTAGGCTTCTCTCTCTCACTAGGCTGTGTCTCAGATCTTTTATGGATGAGGGTCGGGTGTGAGAAGAGGAGATTCCCTCTGCTACATTTGCCTGGGGAGAAAGAAGAGAGCGTGCTCCTCTTCCTGTCATCCACATGTAGGGACTCTCCTGCTCTGTGTGCAAAGAGACAATTACAGCTGAAGCTGGGCTTTAAAGATCTATAGCAGGTACTCACCTACTTGTATAGTGCAGTTGCAAGGGGGATTCGAGAGTGAAGAGGAGCAGCATTTGATGTGTTTTCTCAAAACCACGACGAAATCTTGCATCAGTTTCTTTGTTCTGCGAGTCTTGAAGGAATAAAGAAGGAAGCTGAGGATCAGTAGCATGTGTTTGGCACGGGTGGCGAATGGGACCGCTGATTAAAAGAAGGGACTGAAACTCCCCGCAGAGGCATTCCTGGACATTATTGCTCTCTTTCTCCAACCTGCCTCTTGTTCTCACTCTGGCCTCTGCTCTCTTTGTCTCTCCAGGATGGGGCTGATGAAACCACCGTTTTTCTCTCCATAAAGAGTACCTCATTACTCTTTTCCACACTACACAGGGCTTATTTCTTGGTTGTTCTATTACCCCCCCCCCCCCCCCGACTTGCTTTTCATTCCGGCTTGTTGCAGTTGATGTGCAAAGCTTTCATCTTGGATTGTGGAAATGCAAAGTTAGGGAATTCTTTTCATCGTAATTGTGTGTGTAGTTTAGGGTATTCCTTTTCATCTTGCCAACCTCATGAAACACATATGTTGTCAAAGCCAAAGCAGGAGTCTATCAACTTTGTAGATGGTCATTATTTTTAAAAAGTAACATTTTTGAAGTATGCTTGGAAAATCTGTGAATATATTTAATAAACGCGAACATTTGAAAAGAAAAGAGGTGTGTCTTTGAAAGAGATTAATCTGGCCGAAAGTGTCACGTTTTGACATCTATTGAACATTTCTACAACACATTACACAGCTCAGGTGCTCTCACAAGCTACTGTCCTCGGCTGATAGTTACATGGTACATTGTAGTACATGGCATGCCAACAGTGCATGGACAATAACAATTTCCAGGCTGGAAAATTAATGTTTCACTCAACAGAATGGGGGTAGCAAAGTGATGTATCATGACAACACATTTTGTTCCTTATTAAGTCAGCGAGAAGCAAGTGGCATTCTCCATGGCAACAAACACAGACAATAACATGGCAGATCCAAACAATTATTTAAGATCCTATGTTCATTTTCCTCCTGCCTTCCAAGCCAAACGAACGTTTATCTGTGGAGTCTCTGAGAGCGAGAGAGAATGTGTCCTGGGGGATTTCGCTTTCATAACTACTTATAAAGGTCAAGGCTAGAGACCTCTAGAGAAAAAGGGAGAAAAGCAATGTGTGTACTAACGGCTTCCCAATGTACTTTCCTTCTTTCAAACTCTTTTGCAGGAAGGAGTGGATTGGTTTCATAATGAAATTTTCCATTTATAAGATAAGGATAAGCATAAAATAATGTTCATTTCGAACACGCGTAGATTTGCCGTGCGTGATTAAATCGTCCATTTATGGTGTGGTGTGATAAATATTTATCCTTAGTCTCAAACAGAAACATCTACAAACTCACACAGCCAACCCTTTTCAACTCGCAGACCCGATGAACTTCTTGTAACAGAAATAACACCTGGCGGATCTGTCTTCCATTAACGATCTCATCGGGAGTTCAGGCATGTTTTCCAAGACGAGGGACTTTATGTGATTATGGTTGAATGCCCTGTGTCATTTGGTGGGTTAGTAGACTGTTGCGCAATGCTATGGTTTTATTAGTGTGGGGGTTCTGGGGGTGAAACTCATCAATAGAAATACAAGCAATTTCGGTATATTTAAGCTATTCCATCAGTACCTGTATGCATCGAGGCTGAAATAAACAAACGTGATATGTGTGGCTGGGATGGTTTTGAATCACTCTTTGAGGTTTGTCTAAGCACAGAGAATCTTAGATAAGTAATAACAAATCACAAATATAGAAAGGGTTATGCGGGTTTTTGGGGGTTATATTGTAGACGTTATTGGAAACGTCTTATTTTGCATTAATAAGCTCCTGTGTGTAATGTGGAAGCAGATAACTGGCGTGCATAAAGCGCTGTTGCACTGTTAGTCTATCACAGGCACACTCAGATTAATATTCCTTCCTACAACTATAGGCCTCTTAAAACTTAAGATGGACAATATTGGCACAGGCTTATGCCTACGACAAGCGATCTGGGTCTTTCGAACAGCTTTGACAATAATATTAGTCATCAAAACCCACATGGGAGCAGCTTGCACTGTGGTGAAAGGAGTTGTATAGTTGAACCGTCGGTAATAACATTGTTCAATCAAATCCCACCAAGTAGGAGAGAAGCTAACTAGAAATCTACAGTTCAAATCTTAATGCTGGATGGATCCCCCTTAAGATTGAACAGGTGTAGATTTGTGGTCTTGCCTTGGCCCTGTGTGACATTGAGCTTGATGCACAGGTCGAGTCTTGTGCAGGGGTAATTGGTGTGTGGCTTTTGAGAGCAGAGAGGGAGTTAGGCTCGGGGATTTCTGTAACTGTGAACAAAGAGACCTTGCCAGCCAAGGAGAAAAGGATAACAGGTTCAACACGAGTAGGAAATGAAGTAATCACACTCCAAGACAAGTCGGGGATGACGGGCTAACACATAACACTCCTGAGAATAAACAATGATGATTCCCATCAGACGGGTCTTTTATTAAATCTGCATTAGTGCCCCTCAATATGAGACTCCTGTCAATAGTGTCCTTTTTTATGTTATCTCAATTACAAATAACCTGATGGCGTTCTCTCACAGAAAAACTTTGGGGGCCTGACCTCTGCACAGAGATACATCCTAAGAATAATTGAAGTGCTATTGTTTCAGCCCAGGGGCAGAAAGTGAAACCTGAGCATTGAATATAATAAATAATATGCTAGCTTCTCGCATAAGTGTTGAAAATGCAATCTTTTGCAATCATTGCATCCGGGAAATTGTAATATTGATTTTTCACTAGAGAGGCTGTATTTGGTGGTTATTATAAATCCCCTTAAGATGTGAGGGTAATACGTGTCATGCAAACAGAAAGGGATGCTGTAGCAACTGTCACTTTATTTAAAAAATGTTTTACTACTCATGGAATACTGTACTGCATTTTGTTCCCTTCTGAATTCACTGTCAATCCAATATCCTTGGTAGAGTCCGCAAAGAAAATCCAGCCAAGTTTTTGTTTTCTGGGAAGAAGATGGCTCTTAAGTGTGATGACCTCACCATTCTAGTTTCTGAATAGAAAGCCCTCTTTCACCCTAGCCTTGCGAAGGCCTCACACAGGCTCATTTCATTTCACAAATCGACCAGTGTATTGCACATCTTTGAGTCTTTAAATGGAACTCAGTCATTGGCTAGCTCAGCTGCCAAGGCCTTTCCCATTCACATCCCCGCTTTGGCGTGTGATGTCGGTAAATGGAGTGGAGACCTTTGGTGAAATAAAAAGCACCAGGGGTTGACGGGTCGAGACATACGAGGTCACGCCAAACCCTTCACCGTGTTCTTTTTTTTTTGTGTTGGTTCGACCCTCGATAATCGCCCAAACACGCTGTCATGTTCAGGTGAGGGAAGATAGGAAATGACAGGTGTGTTGAGCCGCCTCCATCTGTCTTTTTTTCCCGTCATCCTCTAAAAACCACTCATCTACATTTTTTCACACTTCCAGTTTGTTCCAGTGTTACAGTCGTGCCACCATCATCTGCGTCAGATGAACAATTTTAAAGAGAGAGATGGGTGAGTGAGTGTGTGTGTGTGCTACATGCCCACGCACGTGTGCATGCGTATGTGTTTGTGTGTGTGTGTGTGTGTGTGTGTGTCATGTGGGTTTGAGGGTTGAGGTGCGTGGGTATGTGTGCCTGTACATTTGCTACGGTGGTGATACTGGGACAGCTATTTTGGTACCGGCACCCCACTCAGAGAACCTGCATGCGCTCGTCCAAACTGAAAGGAAAATTAAATGCACCATCGATAATTTCCCAGGCTCACATTGCTGAAAGGCAATTCCTATCCCCACGTTATTTCACTTTTCCATTATTTTCAAAATCCAAATCTCTCAATGCAAACCACTTGCAAAAGGCATGAGGTCTCGCCAAATGCTCATTTCGCAATGACTGGGAGACGTATTTGAAGGACGGTTTACGCCAACCCTTCCACCCACATCCACATGAAGATATGAATGGCAGTTGTCATCCCAGCTTTATATCCCCCACAGTGATCAACGTCACACCACAATGACATTTCATCAAACCCATGGCGGTGCGCAGGTTATCACCTTTATCCCTGTGCGCCTGTCAATAAACCACGAGGACCTCTGTTTGCATGTTGTCAGAAATGGACTGCCGAAATGACATTTTAAATGGGACAATAGAGAGAGACAGCGTCCCTCTGCCTTGATCGCTCCCCTGGGTCTCTGCCCAGCGTTATGGTAATGCACTCAGAGCTCTCCCTTTATGAAAGCTTGCATTGTTTCCTCTAAATGTCAGGCAAATAGAACATCCTTTAGGAGCGACACCTACGAGTCAGCCTCACCCAGACCCTGCCTTGAGACGGCCGCATCCGCTCTCCCTGCACCAGACCACCGGCTCTGTTACTCATCCCTCCAGCATTTGCTTTGGCTCCAATCCCTGCATTTCATTCTACATCACTGCCATTACAAAATGTTTTCCCCCTTTCATTTTTCCCACCTGCAATGTATTCCGTGAAACCTAACTCTTTTGACCCCTCTTATGAGTTGAAACTTACCAATGAGACGGCTGCCAATGTATTTCAAAGCGTAAATACAAGCCTTGTGTACCTTTCCCTCCCTGTCTTACTTTGCAGCGTGCTTTGGCAATAACCCCCCCCCTCTCTCTCTCATTATCCTTACCCTCATTACCATAATGGGAGAGAGATCTAGACACTTACCATAGAGATAATTAAATCCACAGAGGCATCTTTGAAGTTTGAGTGAGCTATATTAAGAGCACGACCACAGCAATCATGGGGCCACATTACCAGAATACATAAAATGAGATTAATCGTCAAATTATAGGGCCTTTGGGTTTATGATCTAATTGAATAGTGTCATAATTTTTGTTGTTTGCTGTTTTTGCAACGGCAAGGATTAGGGTTTAACAGAGTTGCAAAGGCATAGTGGTTGTGGCCCTTGGGTTTACCAATAATAGTAAGTGACAGCACTCGTTGTCACGTTGCCCAGAATGCTTCATCCTTGGTTGCATGAATTGGAAACTTATCACCATTTGATCTCCATCTCAGTGTCACAAGGCGTGGTTTATCACGGCCACTCGTTAGCTTTCATTAGTTTCACCTGTCGTCATAGGTGTCATTGTTTCCACCTGTTTTCATTTGTGTTGATTGGTTCACCTGTGTTTGCTCTTGCATTTAAGTCTTTTCTTTTGCGTTGTCTTTTGTTAGGTAATTGTTTCATTTTGTGTACTTTTGGGTGTTCTTGTGTACTTTCTTTAGAAGAATAAACTACTAATTTGAGATGCCTGCGTTTGGGCTTGCTCTCCCTTGGCTAATCCTGACACTTCATTTATTTACTGACACTACTGTCAGGGTTTATTCCATGCTGGTGTTTGCATCCACTGCCCTAAGCTCTGCTTTGGTTTGTCATGCAACTAAAAAGCCCAGCAAACATTTGAATGTTTTCCCTGCATACGTCATGAGATACCTAACCCCTATTATATTCTGATGACTGAAAATGTAAGGGCGCGTACCCCTTTAATTTGATTTCCATGATGGACTGTTAAAATTCTGTAACAGCCTGAATTAGGTGAAACGTGACACCAATGAGGATGCTTTTCCAGGCTCTGTGTGTGTGTGTGTGTGTGTGGGGGGGGGGGTAATGAAATATTAAATTGGGTACTCTAAATTCAATTTTTTCCATTTATGTGTTTTTTTTATTTTTTTCAAAGGTACATTCTGTTTAAAAAGCAATTACTCTAAAGTAGAAAAACTATTGTAGCACAATTCAGGATATATTATTATATAGGATATATATGCAGGATATTGTTACAAGATCTCTTGTGAATCCCAAAAAGAAGCTGAGGTCGACATGCTAAGGCTGTACTTAGGATAAGAAACCTCTTAAGGAGCAGCTTTTTTCACTCTTGAGTTGCTTATCTAACTTCACCTGATATCGCATATTATTGTTAGGATATGACAGGTGCTGAAATGTTATCTACATTATACTATAATTGATTCATAATTAAAGCTCTCGTTAACGTCCTTTCTGAGTGATGTCAGTGAGGGATGCGTACTCAGACCCTGCTTTGAGACGGCCACATCTGGTCCGCCCACAACCGTCGACCAAAAGTGTAACTCATCCTTCTGGCATCCGCTTTGGTTCCAATCCCTTTCCATTTCATTCTGTATCGCAAAGTCATTGTACTCACATAAATATCCACAAGTAAAAAGTGAACTTGAAAAACCTGATAACCATTTACAACAAGAACAGCACAAGCAGGGACCATGAATTCTAGACATGACCAAATGTGCTGCTTACTTGCTGACTTCGCTCTGCCACGAGTGCTTTCGTGTGTCTCATTCTTAATTCCACAAGTCATTACTTTCAGTGTCCCACTGTGCCTGCTCCAAGCCCAATCAATAAAGACCCCCCCAACTCCAGCGATCTTTCCATTTAAACCCTGATTACTAGTGTCTGAATGGCTTGCTTCAGTGAATAAGGCTGCCTGCATACAATTAAAAAACCTCTTCGCCAAGACACACGCACATTCAATTGCCCTTTCATTCACATCTCTTCAGATTTGTTTTGATATATATCTTTTTTAAACCTTTATAGTATCTGCTCATTGCAAAAAAAAAAAAAAAAAAGAATGCTCGCAGCCAATAAGACTCACATGCACACACACACACAGTTCATTCATCAAAGACTGGGGCCTCCCTTGGAATTGGCAGGATCAGTGTTTTAAAGCGTTTTCAGCTCCTTAGCATCGCGGCAGCGGTGGTAAATTCCCTGCAGATCTCTTCTTATCATGGCTTCTGCTTGGCTCAGCTTGGCAGGACTTTAGGTGACTCCCTTCCAAAACACACCCTTATGTGTGTGTGAAATACACACACACAGACACACACACACACACACACACACACACACACACACACACACACACACACACACACACACACACACACACACACACACACACACACACACACACACAGACACACATGGAAATGGCAGATTGTCCACACAGACAACATAGGAGCCCTATGAGGTCAAATATAGCAGCTTTAGAGGAAATGGGATCAGCCATGAAGGTCTCCTTACCACCCACATGATCTAATAAGGGCCGATCCAAACCAATGGAAACTGGATCGGGGACATCGGGCCACAGTGAGGTCCTTGAGAAAGGTTGTTTAGAAATGTCAAGAAATTTCTTCATTCAACATAACTTGATGTTGTTTTTACAGTGAAGGGAACACACAATTTTATTATGATACAATTATAATAAAGTGTTTACTATATAAAACAATATGCAGTACTTTGTTAAGATAAACAGCTGCCTGAAGGTACAATTTAAAAACATATTGCTGCCCCAACTGATAAAAATGGTGAGTATGCCATGGTGTGACGTTAAGTGAACGTTTCTTTAATCATCAGTCAAGTATTGTCAAGTAAAGGAGAACCATAAAAAAGTGTTTTATTTGGAGAAGCCCTACCTTAAACAGGGTCACCGTCCTTAGGCTTAAACTATCCTGATATGCGATCAACAACTTTTTGTATAACAAGGTGGTCCAGTCTGAGGCTACAGTTTAGAACATAAGCCATTCTTTTACCTGTAAGTCTTTTTCATAAGCCCTTTCATGCTTAGTTTGAACTGGAACATGGAAGAATATTATTGGTGTTTCCGCAGTCTTTCCACCAGGCTGGATTATTGACAAACGCTCTGGCCTGGAAAATGGAGGCAAGCAAGTTGGACACAAACAGTGACTGTGTGTAGATGCTACCAGGGGATTTGATTTCATGGCCCAGAAATGTCACTTCACAGAACACACAAACTACATGCATGACAGCACATATAAGGGGCGTGTATGTTTGCGCATGGATTTATGAGAAAGCTGTCCAGGTGTGCTTTATGTGAGGTCCACTAATTGTACAAACACACTTTGTAAACATGGCTTTTATGTTCATGTTTACCTTAACCACGCACACAAACGTGAACGCGAGCCAGTATCTCCACTTACTGATGCAGTTATCATTGCATACTTACACTTTTATCCCTCTGGTTATATGGTATTTACGTTTTCAAGGGTACTGCCACAATGCATTGATTGACTGTTTTCAATGAGGTTGCAACCAAAAAGAAGGGTGATATTTTATGTTGCGCTGTTGTTTCTATACATTACTAACTACACTAATCCTCACGTCTACCTTTCACTCGGATGTGTTAATGAAGTGATTAATGAAAAGCTTTTGTTAATCCATGTTTTCATAGGGGCTGAGAGACTGACTCATTCATGCATAGCATCATAGCAGTATAGCATTATAATTATATTATTGTATGATTCCATAATGGTCCATGGTGTAAACCTCTAGATGAAAGGATTAGGAGAGAAGGTAATGGAAAGAAAAGTCTTTCACATCTGGCAAACCCATTTCATAATTACCACAGTAGTTGTATAAGATAATACTTGAAGGCTGACAAAAGGTAGGCTTGAAGAAATTAACGGATGCTAACTCTAGTGATTTTACGGCATGTCACGAGACAGATTTCATCACAAGACAGTGGATCTAAAATCAGACTCAGAATTGTTTAGATTTCTCAGGTCTATTCCCTTGCTTTGGCAATCCAAGGATTGAATATCTTTGCACTGCCGACAAATAGTGCCAAGTAGCACACCCACACTCTGCCCCATTCAAAGTGATTAGCATTCATTTTTGGTCGTGCTCTCTTCAGATGGAGCAGCGTCTCGCCTATAGTCGGAGCGTTGACATTGAGGACTAACATATCCGTAATAAACATCCTTTTCATCCTTTTCATTTAAATGAACACCTCGTCAAAAACATAATTACGCTCTACATTAAAAACGTGATAGTTAAATTGTTTTAAAGCGTTTGTCTGAGTGCAAGTGCATGCTGACACATGGCTTGGATTTTTCTTGCCAAAAAAGTGGTTCATCATTACAACCCTGTGGCTATGATTGAAAGGCTTGTCATGGACCGTGAGCTCAGGGCCAGTGGCTGCCAAAAGAGCAGAGCGGATTCCCACCACATAAGCATCCTTCCTTCCGCCCGCGCAGCTGTCCAAACGGCAGGCACAGCCTGTGGGGATTACAGCACGCACCATCAGGGGCCTGCTTTTATTAGCCCTCCCATTAAATCGGCCTCAGTACTTCACACACCTAGGGTACAGGTTGCTAGGCCTGGCCAAAGGAAGCGTGGAGCGTGGAAAGAAGAAAGCGAGAGAGAGAGAGAGTGAGAGAGAGAGAGCGAGCGAGCGAGAGAGAGAGAAGGGTTTGGGGACTCTTTCTTCAAGAGGGAGCAGTGTGATGCTTTGCGGATAAGAGCCTTCTGTTTGTTGTTTTCTTTGCTGAGGAGAAGTGATAGCTACTGAGCCAAAAGAGGTTTCTTTGGATCCCTAGCCTTTCCTGAGAGCCGTTAAGAGATTCACTCACTGTCACAATTGAACAGGGACTTGCTTCATACATTCATGCATACTAAAATAACACAGCATATCATGAGATTTTAACTTTAAATGACCTGAGAAGGACAGCGTACAAGTACCTTTTTAGCCGGGGGCTTTATGCAGAGGAAGGCTTTCGATTAGTTCATAGCAGGTTGAGTGTTGTTCGTGTAAGTCGTTGTTGTATTTGTTGTGTTGTTTTCATTGCATTGCGTTCCTTCATTCTTTCTTCTTTCTTTAACTATTTGTCAAAGCCGTCCACTTGCAGCTGGAATACGTTTTGGGACCATCTTGTTGGACGGCCACGGTGCTTGATCTGTGTTTTTCATTATACAGTAACAGGGTTAGTGAACATAAAGCAAGCGAAGAGTTTCAAGGTTGACAGGTGGTTTTAGAGGATGGATAAGCAGGTCGTGATGTTAAATAAACAGAGTGGAAAGAATCCACATGTGCTGCCAGCAGTTGCTACTAACCGATAAAGCCATGCACTGCACTGATGATACCCGCTTAAAAAGAAATGACAGATGTGCTAAGCTTCAAAGGCAATTTGCATTGATAGTTTAATAATATAAGCTGGTAAAAAGACTCAAGTGTTAAAGTGCATATTTGCTGTTAACAAGATTATGTGCTTCCTGGATCCGTTCAATACTCTCAATACCCTCAACGAATACATTTTAAAAAGAAGGCACTACAGAATATTAATTATAGAGTCAGGCCAAATGTCAAAAACAGTGAATAAGGTCAGTGTTGTGTCCTCCTGTGAACACCAGTTCTTTACCCAAAAGAAAGACGTAAGACTTTTACTGTCTTGTTGCAACTTAGTTTATTTAGTTCCATACCTAACATGTCTTATTCAAAGTTCCCTTATAGCAGAATCTTCCCTTCTAAGGTGACGTACACTTATATACCCATATATATAAGTGGGTATATGACATACATTTCTGTTAACCTATTCCCAGGCATCTTCACTAGCGTCTCTAATTCACTACAGTCAGAACCATAAAAGGAATGAAACCGGTATCCTTAGCTTGTCCACCATTAACAAATGTATTTTACAAAATAATAGAATAAAAAAAATTATCAACTTGTCGACGTTTAGCTGTATCTAAATTATAACAGGTCATAATATACTATCGTAAACAGCGAAGCTGTTTTGCAAAAAATCCCTTGATCCAATCACATATTATCACATAACCAAACGGTCTGTCCGCTAAAATATGGAATAAGCAGGTTGCAGACAAGCTAATGTTTTATTTTCAACACTGGTGCAGTGACAATTGTCGCCATAGCCTTGGCAAGGTGCTGGCCTGCAATGGCAAGCCCTTCTACCCCTTATATTCCTTGTGTTACCAGCACTGCTCCAAGCTGATGTTTTTTTATATCATCATCATCATCATCATCGTCATCCGCTTTGTCTGGGGTCGGGTCGCGGAGGTAGCAGTTCAAGCAGGGCATCCCAAACTTCCCTTTCCCGGGCCACATTAACCAGCTCTGACTGGGGGATTCCAAGGCGTTCCCAGGCCAGTGTGGAGATATAATCCCTCCACCTGGTCCTAGGTCTGCCCCGCGTTTTTTTAATATATATATATATAAATTAGCATTTAGTATATTCCAATTTGATGTACTAGCAGGGTCTGTCTTCTTTTCACGTTTTTTATGTAAATCATCCCACTTATCGTCTCCAAACCAGGAATGCCTGAATTCGTGCGCATTGCAGAACTAATGAGGTTAATGAAAAGTCATGGGTCCTTGTTCGGTCCTTGGTGTCAGCCCCACTGCCTAAGCTGTGACACACTAAGGAATTTACAGCAAGTTCTCTCTCTCTCTCTCTCTCTCTCTCTCTCTCTCTCTCTCTCTCTCTCTCTCTCTCTCACACTATCACATTTAGCAAGATTGCATAGCTAATGCATGACTGGTTCAAGGCAGTAGAGACTTGGGGGTTTGATCACACGAAGGGCTGCCAATAAACACCTAAAACAACATGCTGGCTTCCCGGCTCTTGCCTTGCTTGACTTAACAGATCACAGACTATTTCTGTGATCCAACCCCCTTCTCCCCTCCTGTCTATGTGTTGTGCACTCACACGCAGCAACTGGCCAGTGACTCAGCTCGGTCGGAGAGCTAGAATCCACCCCTTATTTACTTTGACAAACCTGTACCAAGGTGGCGGTGGGTTGTTGACACAGAGAAAGACGGGGTTGAGCAGACTCATTGGCTGATATTGATTTGAGATGGAGTGCAACAAACAGGTGACAAAAACACGCCATCTAGGTCACGCGGTTACAGTCCTTTTTCAGTAAAAGCATGACTTCATCAACTTTATAAAATATATGTTGTGTGTTATGTCAGTGTGTTACAGCAAATATGATTACGCATATGTGTATTTAATGCATTGTTTTACATTTAGATGCATTGTGATTTAATTTTGTACATGAATCTGTAGGTCTCATTGACAAGCGGCCCTTCAGACCTATACTGTAGAAATCACATCAATAAAATGCTAGGTTTGTGCCAAGAGTGACTGCATCAGCCTGACAATACAAGGGCCAAGGAGGGGTTGTCATAATTCAGCCAGGACAAGGCTATCAGCATCAAAATAATGTTACACTTTACCTAGAAATCAACATTGTATTTGTGTCTAAAATGTTTTATAATGATCTCGTGAAGTCTTACAATTGTTGAAGGAAGGGAG
Organism: Galaxias olidus; assembly: GCA_026901105.3. Taxonomy (NCBI): domain Eukaryota; kingdom Metazoa; phylum Chordata; class Actinopteri; order Galaxiiformes; family Galaxiidae; genus Galaxias; species Galaxias olidus. The sequence goes on along the minus strand of JAPMUY010000059.1, from coordinate 72,936 downwards.
GGGATGCAAAACCCAGAGAAGATAGAAATGTGATTTTGCCGGGGTTAATGTGTTTTGTTTTGGACTGTCAAAGTTTCCACTCTGTCTCTTAAACTTGTGCAACATATTTAATGCAATCTGATAGACTATATAACTAATCACATTTATATTCAAATCATGTCATTACTGATTACATTTTCCATGTATCTGCCCAATACTTACTGACAGACAATAAGGGTGATTTTACTTTACCACAGTGACTTTTCATCAATAATGGTTGAATTGAAGTGTTGTGTAAGTGTGTCTCCTTCCTCTGACAACTGCTTTTATTATAAAGTGTTATGCCCAGTTATTGATTATGAGCCTCATTACTCATTTTGGGGAATTTAATACAGATAAAGACATTCTATTTTATTTCGAGCAAGCCTGAACCTCCCACCCCACCCCCTTTTTTACTGAACAAAAGGAAAGCAATTTCACCAAGCTGACGCAAATCTTTTTCCCTTGGAGTTTGAGAAATGAATGGGGCGAGGGGAGAGAAAGGCTGTCTGTACACGTTCCAACTCGAGGTGCAATTCACGTCCAGTCAGCCAACAGTTGCCATGTGAACCAAAGTAGCTTGTAACATAATTGAAATGTTTGTGCGTGTGTTTGTTTACACGTATGATATGTGTCTTGCACTGTCCAAATCAGTGCCGGTGGCACCAACCATTTATCAGTAACTAATTAGATTTAATAGGAAGGCAGGACTGATAATATCTAGATATAAATAACTGGCTCCAGCCATCTTTCTCACAGACATGTTATTCTCCGCCTGGCCTGTTAAGACCACACACAAACACACACACACATTGCCTGTTGTGATAAGCAGCTAGACAGATGGGCTAATGCATGCTGGTCAGACAATGTGGGATTGAAGTGTGCATGGATAAATAAAAGATGAAGAAAGCGCCTAATTAACAGAGCAAGAGGGTTTTTGTTGTTTGGCCACTGATTGAAATCCCTAAATCCCTCTGGCACAACACAGTGTTGTAAGACGGCTGCACCCACTCCGGAGGCAGCATTAGCTTTTTACCCCTCAAGCTGAACAACCCACTCAAGACTTAATACGATTCGTTCTACTATCTGTGTTGACTAGTATTTGGCAAGTTATAATCCTGTGGTGTGAAGGATGAACAACAGAGCTTTGTGGAGCCAACACCACATCACCAGATATATAATACAAGTAAAACGTTTTGGCTTTGGTCCTACTGAAAAAAGCATAATTTGCTAGAGAACATCATGTTTGGGCACTTTTATGAGCAGAGGTTTAACGGTCCCCATAACCACTCTGAGAACCAAGGGTGAAAGAAACAAAAACATTCCCTTATACAGACAAAAATATACTTTATTTTCCCAGGACAAATTACAACAACATCTTAAGCACTGTGCCATCTCAACAGAACGAAGGTAGGTTTGTTTTCCCAACTGAAAATGACATAAAAATTACTGTTTGAAAAGATCCCCTAGCAGTGGAGTTAGGAGAAAACAATTATGAAATGTGTCCCAATCCATCTGCATTAACAACTTTACAAAAGCTGCTTGTTGTATCTATTCTTTCTTGTTACACAATTCGACCACATATTCAAAACCTCAAATTTCTCCAAATCATCTCTGAATTGAGGGTTACAAATATACAACTGGTTGCAAAAGTATGTTCTCAAACGCAACTACAACAGAAATAACCTGAAACTGAAGAGTGAATTTATTAATGTAGATGTAAGCATTAGGTGAATGTATTGTGAATTGAAACGGCAAAAATGCACAGCATCTGATGAGGGCAAGGTAATAAATAAGACGGGGATACAACAACATATTTTTTTGATAGGGCAATAGGAAATCCACCGTCTCTCATTGACCAAATTGGCCTCATCCAAATCCTATGAAACCTTGCTGATCCAGTGGTGTTTGGCCGAGCAGGACATCACTTGTTGGTGGGCTGGGCAGCAATGTAGAGGGCCATCAGGCAGTACAGCGTGCCCCCAATAGTCAGGCTCATGGTGGTTCTGTAGAGCAGCTTGTCCATCAAGCCCCTTTTTAGATGTACAGGAATTCCATCCGACTTCTGCAGTTGAGAGAAGATCATGCAACTTCAGATATATTAAAACAATATAAATAGTTAGGATGACAGTGAAGAACGATTTTGGCATTATACTGAAAGAATGTGTTGCTTAAGTCACACAAAATTAAATCACTATTAGGTAATAGCATGTTCCAGAGCTAGATCTGTTCTGCGGATGGAACTAGTGTGACGTCAAGTGTAAATGGATAACCAACAAAAAAGATGAAATGCACTAGCTAACGTTACCTGGAACAGTTTCTGTAGAGCAGGGACTTTGTTGGCTCCCATGTATTCCACCACGCTTCCTGCTTCAGACACAATCTTGGTTGGAGTGGCGAATACCATGGGGGGTGCCTCGGTAGGCACAGTTGGCTTCAGCCCCTAAAAAACAACATTAAAGCTGACACGTTGTGTAACACAGTGTTAACAACAGTTACATTAGTTAAATTAACACCCAGTTATAACCTCTATCCCACAGCATGATTGCTAGCATAACAAAAACAACAATGCATTAGGTTAAAGAGACACAGGTCATTGCTGCTAGTCTTGTTTGGTTCAAGCTAAGATAGCTTAGCTTGTTTAGCCTAAGTTCAGCCGCAGAGCGGGTGTCCTGAGAACACTCAACGTACCAGCCAGCTAACTAACTGGCTAGCTAGGGGAAGGTCACTACCATGTCTGCTGTTCAGTTTGTTACCTGAGGGGCATAAGCTGTCGGTGCCGACCCTGCAAGTCTTTGTGTGACTCCGTTTAATTTATAATACATCTTATTTGGCTAAAATAACACTATCTTGTTATATAAAAATAGCAGTTCGTTTCCCGTCTTGTTTGTTCTTCTTGCCTCCAAGCACTGCTTCCTGTAACACGACGTCACACACTTAAAGGACCTAACAGCTGACTTTCACATGCCCGAGTGTAATACCACAGCCGCTGTAGTAGAAAAATATGAAAGGCCTTATCCCAAGTAGTTACAAAAAGGTCAAAACAAATTTTTATCACATGTCATATGTTGCAATAAAAACAAAGTGGCATTCCAGCTCATGATCTTACCTGGATGACGTAATGTGTTTGGGGTAGAAACCAGAATCTTGGCACTTCATCAATATTATTCTAGGTCTCTGCCAAATCTGACCATTTTATCATTTAGGGACTCGTATATATATATATAATTTATATATAATGCTTGGCCCGCTGGTCAAAGACGCCTCCATGATCACCTCCGAGATGGGCAAGTTAGCCCTTTCTTATTAATGCTCCTTTTAAATTGAATAAACTGCAAGATAGCCTTAGATTATAACCAATTATAATTGGTTATAATATATAACCATTATAAAATATAAAATATAACCAGCCTTATAATTATTTAACCAATTTATGTTCCATTACAAATAGTAAGCTATAGGCTATAGAACATTTGCCGCTGCTTCTTTGCGTAGAAAGGAGCCAGTTGAGGTGGTTCGGGCATCTAGTAAGGATGCCACCTGGCCGCCTCCCTAGGGAGGTGTTCCAGGCAAGTCCAGCTGGGCGGAGGCCGCGGGACAGACCTAGGACCAGGTGGAGGGATTATATCTCCACACTGGCCTGGGAACGCCTTGGAATCCCCCAGTCAGAGCTGATTAATGTGGCCCGGGAAAGGGAAGTTTGGGATGCCCTGCTGGAACTGCTACCTCCGCGACCCGACCCCGGACAAAGCGCATGAAGATGATGATGATGATGATGATGAGGAGGGCAATCAAATTAAATGTTTCTTAGTGTGCAAACAGGTGCATAGCAGCTGCCAGTGTAGATTGCTGTAAAAAAGAAAGGTCTTCATTAAAATTTGATTTGGACTACTATTTTACCCTTGGGTTGGTTAATAGTTGCCTATATAACCAATATTTTTTTAAAGAAAGTTAAATACAACCTTTTGAATGATAGTCATTTTACAGGACCAGGATGTCATTTATTTTCTGCATGCCTATAATTTCAGTCATTGTTCTAGATGATATGAAATGGTATGTAATTTGGCTCACTTTTGAAACCGATCAGTCTCAGACACATGACCTACAGGGCTTTTATCCAAATCATATATATTCGATATACATAAATATAGATTACACCATATTGCTGTTAAAAAAAAAGGTTCCGTTTTAGTAAAAATGCATGGTTTGATTTAAAATATGCTTGTGCTGGCAATGGTTTAAATTTCATGCTTTCAAATCGGAGAATATTTAACTCTGGTTGTTATGGTAACGACTGTAGTTCGAAATAGCAGTCTGCTTTGCCATTTTGTCAAATGGCTATATGCAAACTAAAATATTTAAATTCACGTGAAAATTCAACATTATTGACCATCAAAAAATGTATATAGACAATGACTTTTACTGTATAGGTTTATTATGATGTAAGTTTATACATAACATAACATATAACTGCTCTGTAAATTGATGCTCTATACAAAATAGTTAATATATTTTATTAAGGAAGAAAAATATACAGTTTGAGATTCAGTTCTGGAAATAAAAGCATTTCATTGTGTTTAGCTTTATATAGTAACAACAGTAGGCTAACAGTACAGTAGAAGGCAAATGTGTGCTCTATGAAAATGTATGCCAACAAGAATTTCCCTATTATATTATAGGCTAATTAGAATTTCTCATAGATATACAGTACTGTGCATAAGTTTTAGGCAGGGGATGCTGTTTTGAAGGCGAAGGGTGGTCACACCAAATGTTGATTTGATACAGATTTGATTTTCCCTCACTTTGTATTTTATGAATTGATAAAAAAAATAAACAATTAACATTTATCCTTTTATGTTTATTTTTTCTAACTTTAAAGACATCACACCTGCCTAAAACATTTGCACAGTACTGTACATACATTTTATTTGCGATCATCCTTGAAGAACATTTAGAGAGGGTCTACTTCAAAATGTTAATAAAAAAAACAGAAGAGCTCTAAGAGAGTGGTAAGACTAAGACAAAACAAACATGTATCTTTAAACATTATGGACAAGACAAAAGAGATATGGCAATAGTTACAAAGTTTGGTATTTTATGTGGACTAAGGCTTTTCAATTGAGAGTTATTCTCCGTTGTTGCTGTCCAGGAATTGCTGTGAGGCTGATTTGTGCTGGATTCAGAACACATCAACAGGAACAGATGGGACAAACGGGATGCCATGGAAATCCCTGTCTTTCGAGGACAAAACAGAGAAAGAGCCAATCTGTGCAAACAGTCAAAACGAATTCTAAAAATGGTCTGTACAGATAGGCCGTTGTTTAATCTCCTTTAAAATGTAATATTTAACTAATTATTTGTCATGATTTCGTCTCAACATAGCATGATTTTAATCTTTGAAGAATCATAAAAAATGTCTCTTAGTAAAGGTTGAATTGGTCCCTCATAGTTGTTTTAGGCAGTTTGTGCTAATTCAATACATAAATGTTAAGAGAGACTTGCTCTCCAAACGTGTGCTTGCTTGGAGTTTCGTTTAGCCTCAGAATGGGATGAGAACGTGAACTGACACGTCAGGATGTCACCATGAAACCTAAGGTGGGACGTGAAAAGGTGTCTTTACACGTGGCCGTGCACGGGCAGCAATGTGTCACACCAGCCACATCAAAACGTGGCGTCGACAGCGAGTCAAGGAGAAGCGGGTGGCCCAGACAACAACAGTGAGAGGAGTGCCTACCGCGGTAGCCCTGTGACATTTGCTATGCGTTCCGCCCAGCGCCACCGTTTTCAAGACGGCCTTCCGGAAGAAGCCGGCACGGAGGAGTCGGCGCCTAGCAAATGAGGTCTGGTTCCACTCCCCCAGTCCAAAGACCCACAGCGCTCACCGAGGCTGACATGACGTGACCTCTCGTGGCTTCGCGGTGTCAGCCGAACCACCTGTTTCTCCATGACACCCTCTCGCTCTGCAGCTCAGTGTTCCACATTACAGGAATGCCTACACAGACCAGCATACTGCTTCCCCCCCCCGACAACCTTCCTTCCGACTACTATGCGGTGACAGAGTACCTTTCAAACATTTTTTCCTGTGGCTTTATAATGAACAATAGATGGGAATGCTTCAACACTTTGGAATGGCATCAAGGCTCATAGAAATGCAAAAAGCTAATCACATACCCTACAAAGGGGAATGTCTTTCCCAAAATTCACAAAACTCGGTCACCTCTTTCCGAAAAAAGGGAAATGCAAGAGCTACAGTAGAGTGTGTAGTTAAAGGGATCCTATGTGCAGTGCACACTTTTAGGCTTTGGTTCGTTGCCGTTCACAGTCCTCTTGCCTCAAGCCACGAGCAGAGAAGTACAATGATCACTTTCACTCTTTACCAGGCTGTCCGAAAAGCGCGATTTGAAGGTCAACCTGACATGAAAAACCTGAATCCTTTGTGGAGGCTTCTCGACACAAGGTCAGCAGCAAGAAATACGGCTTGCGTGACAACACCGTTGTTAATAATCCACTATAGGTTTATTTAAAAGACCAGTCCTTTCCCTTCCTTCTGTCAGGGACATCTGGCTGAAAACACCCCACGTCTCCATGGCGGCCGTGGAAGCCATCCCAGTTCCTATCGGCCTCCAATTAAATCTAACCCACTGCCCTAGAAAGAATGCACTGTGCAAGTTCACAGATTCCAACATGATATATTCAGTGAATCGGGAAGCTAAGACAAGGGGAAGGTCCAGGACAGAACAGTGGAACGTCGACGATACCACACACCAGGTCGAAGCACTAGGAGAGACCCATGAGTCAAAAGAGAGCAGCGGCCACGACTTTCTAGGGCGGCCCACCCTCCTCCTCCTCCTCCTCCTCAGTTGATGAACTCGGCCGAGAGGCTCCGCGTGCAGCGGGCCGAGCGGAACTTGAGCTCGTTGTAGCACTGCACGAAGCTGTGGTAGATGAAGGTGATAGGCAGGGCCAGGAGCACGATGCCGCTCACCACACACAGGCCACCCAGCACACGCCCAGGCACCGTGATGGGGTACATGTCTCCATAGCCCACGGTAGTCATGGAGATAATAACCCACCAACAGGCGGCGGGGATGCTGGCGTAGTCCTCGTTGCCCGACTCCAGGTCCAGGCCGTGCTCCAGGAGCTGGGCCAGAGCGCTGAAGATGGCCATGGCCACGCAGATGAACACCATGAGCATCACCATCTCCCGGTAGCAGCGGCGCAGGGTCAGCCCCAGCGTCTGCAGGCCCAGGAAGTGGCGCGCCAGCTTGATGAGCCAGAAGATGCGCATCATGCGTAGGACGCGCAGGGTGACGCCGGCCCGCTGCAGCTGCGAGTTTTCGCCCGTCAGCATGGTCATGGTCACGGATATGTAGTAGGGCATAATAGCCAGTAAGTCTATGATGTTGAGTGGCCGGCGGACAAACTTGCACTTGTCCTGGGAGAGAATAAAGCGTATCATGCACTCAGCGGTGAACCAGCCGATACACACAGCCTCGATGATCCTAGGTGTAAAGGAGACCAAAACAGAGTTACCGCTTGAAGAGATGAAGCGAGTTTAACGATAGCATCTACGATCAAAAACAGAACAGTTACTGTTAGGTGAAAAAACCTCAACTTTTCAGGAAATAAAAAAAAAATACAGCAACATATGCTTTGTTTTCCATTTCAGAAATTACAAAATCTGTTTTGACCAGGGTCTTCTTTTTGACACTGTTATTTAGTATGGTAACTTTTATTTTTTACTGACAGACGTTTTTCTATGCCACAACAGAACATATTTATGTTTACAGTCACTTCCCACTAAGCCTCAGTCACTGAACTGAACAAATCCTTGAGTAGAGGCATAAATTAGGCATTTTTCCTTCGGCTAATGTTATCATTCCTTGGGACACTTAATGTGTGTCGAAATATCATGACCAGTGAATTAGGTCTGGACGTTAACAGGTGAAATGGAAAGCAAATAATTGTATATTTGGATAGGTTTTTGATATTATTTTTCATGTGGGTAAGTCAATTATGTGTGGTCTATCACAGTGGCATATATATATACCTACCTGTACGACAGTATTCCACACTCACACACAGATACACACAATACAGATATGCACAAGAGGCGTTCCCTTTCATTTTAGAGCTCTCTCATAGTCCCCCCCTCTCTTTCTCTGTCTCTCTCTCTCTGTCTCTCACACACTCTCTCTCTCTCTCTCTCTCTCTCTCTCTCTCTCTCACACACACACATACACACACACATGCACAGACGATGCTGTTGGGTGCCCTTCAGGTACCAATACCTTGAGAGGGGTCCGCGGAGCAGTCATGGATACAGGACAGACAGACAGACAAATACACAGGTTAAAGAGCGACATGGAAGGAGACATGGGAGGGATGACAGTTATTCATTTCAACAATGGAGGTTAATGTCGATACAGTCATTTGGGGTTGATAAACTAAGGGAATCTTATAGAATTTATGACAATATTTGAACCGTTCTGAAAGAAATGCAATCACCCCCTACATGGCAAGAAAAACCTTTGGAAATACCTGTTGATAATGCGATATGAAATAGTGTCACCAACTATAAAGAAAACATTGTATGCTACATTGTCCCTCTGCAAACCCCGGTTAGTCATACATATATGCACTTACCATGTATAAAAGGTGCAACCTTGACATAGCTAACAGTTTCAATAGGTAAGGATAGAGCCATTCATGTACAATCACTCTGGCTTATGCCTGGATAGTTAAATCATCATCTGCAATTGCTTGCATATTACATAATTTGTGACCTTGCTAAAAAAGCATGCAATTCAACTCCACACTACACTTATTGTTCAAGAACAAGTCTCAACTACAAACCTGCCCTACTTGAAAGGGCTTTCTTGTTATTATGGTGCTGCATCTGCATGACACAAAGAGACTTTACGTGACATAGGCGTTTGGCTCAATTTCCCCCTCTAGATTCAGATGAGTGCTCAATACCCTGATACATGTATTTGGTTGCATAAAATGTCAATGTATTTTTTTTTTTTTTTTTGTGTTTTCAGAAAGAGCATACCTTGATACCCCTAGGCTTGTAATTAAAAAAAAAATTGTATAAGCAACTCCATGTGTGCAATGGCAGGTCGTCGTCCAGACATAGAGTGGAATTTGTTTGTATTGATAAGAAATCATACCCAGAATGCAGCATTCAGTTTACATTTTGTAGGCTGTATCAACACGTAAAGCTTCATTGCAACATTCAAGAAATGGAGAAGATCAGAAGAGAAAATCTGACTAAAAGGTAAAGTAGGACATAAGTACCCGGATGGATGCTCTAAAGAGTCAGTGTAGTTGTGGTCCTCCACGCTGTCACCGGTTCTCCAGTCTGGTAAAGTGCTTGCACAAAGCATCACCATGGACACTATCACAAATATAACAGATATAGATGCCAAGATCTGTGCTGCGATGGATGAAGTTGGCTCTTCAAATGTTTTTCGCAGCCTTTCCAACCACTTAGATTGTGTCCGCTCTGTCGTGGCGCGGCTTTCCAGACTTTGCACCCTCAACTCCTCCTGCTGTCGGGTAATTTCTTCCTCGGGAAAATTGGTGTAGGAGTCGGACATCCTTTCGTCTAATCTACGCTGGCAACAAAACTCGAGATCTGAGCTTTCCAATCCCCAGTAAATCATTTCATTGTGGAAAGAAAGCTCGCACATTTGTGGTACAAATCGTAGTTTGCCATACTTAACGTATAACATAATAAAACCAAAAGCTTCCGAATGCCTGTCGAAGAAGAACTCGTTTCTCTCTCGATCATAGTCATCACACACTTCCAGGACTTCTTTCTCCGAGACACATCTGTGCAAACGACTGACTCTGCTAAGAGGGAAATCCTTTATCACGTCTTTGGAGAACGCGTATTTTGTGCCACCCACATTCAGAATACAAATGCTCTTACCAAACTTCATTTTGCAGCTGTTCCACGACCGAAGCGGTCCTTTTCAGGATAAAAAGTATTTATTCCCAAAGGATTTCTCTACTTTAGATTGAGAAAAAAATTTATGTGGAGATCACCCACCTATAAACTCAATTTCTACAATATTTTCCATCTTCCCCTGATAAGCTTGAGGCGAAGTAGCGCGCACTGTACAGAAGAGCACTGACAACTCGCTGCGCTCTCATGTCAACCCATCTCTCTTACCAGGCTACGTCACCACTCCTCCTAATAGCTTACTTGTTGGATTTACCAATGGGTAACAGTTGTGGAGATAAAATGCATAGAAATTATGGGTGGCGGTGAGTCCCATTCTGTCGATTTATTGTAAAAGTTTTTTTCACAAGCAAATACAATGACACAGAAACAGACTGATAAAGAACCAATTCCTATACATTTTTAGTCCATGTTTTGCAGCAGAGATATAACAATAACCGACAAAGTACCCAATCAAATAAACACAAAAATAGATATCTACATGTAGGCCTTCATCCATCTATAGGACAGGGTAAGGGCAGCACAGTTGGGTGCAGCAAATGGGTGCCTTGTTCAATGTTAGCTAGCGTCAAAATCAGGAATTGAACCAGAAGCCTTCTCTTTATTTGTCATAACAAAGCTGACCCCCCACAAAGGGTTCAATTGAATCATTTCCTTATTAGGGCATTTCACACGGACTTCTGCTCCACAGCTACAGCCATAATTTGATAGAAACCTTGCAGGTCAGTGGTCTTGATGGCATCCCTTTCGGTCTAATCTTGTGTACAAATGTTCCAACTGTTGGTAAAACAGTGAGAATATCAAACTAAGTTCATATTCTCTCTTGCTCTTGTTTACTCGATCATCACATTTCATCTCTTCAATAAGTGTGTGGTGGTTGCGTGACAAATCAGGCTTTGTCAATGTGCTTGTAACCTATAACTATATATACAGATGATTTGCCACCCAATTAATGTATGGTTGATACTACTGTCCTCTCTTGGGTTGAAATATAATAACCCAAACCTGATCTTGATTTAGAGGTCTTGTGTTCAAGCTGATTAAATGAGCTGGCAACAGTTTCAGTGAACAGTGAATTGTTTTGTAGAATCTCTCCTACAGTGAGTTTGATGGAAGTCAGAGTCTGCCCTCTGCAGGAGAGAAGAGGACACACTACATCAGTGGATAATAAACACATAGCGAGAGAGTGACAGAGAGAAAATGAGAAGAAACAGTTTACCTCTTGTCTTTACATTCTTTGTGTGTGTTTATGTTAGAGTTTGTGTGTGTGTGTGTGTGTGTGTGTGAGAGAGAGAGAGAGAGAGAGAGAGAGAGAGTGTGTGTGTGTGTGTGTGTGTGTGTGTGTGTGTGTGTGTGTGTGTGAGATAGAGAGAGAGAGAGAGAGAGAGAGAGAGAGAGAGAGAGAGAGCGTTCCAATTCTTGTCAAGAATTAGTGGCCAGCAACGCATCATTAGCACAGCCTGCCCAGACAGACTGGATACAACATTTACAGTTGGGGTTTAACATGTCTTTGCAGAGAAATGACGGTGAAGCTCTATAGCTACAACACCCTTAGAGCCGATGAGCCCAGGAAGCCCCTCCTGTTGGGTCCTGGGCATGGGGCCAGAGCAAGTAGTCACACTATACCTTATCATCAGGGAAATGCTTTCATAACACTTTACCTGAAAACCTCTCCTTTTGAAACAAATACATCCAAAGGTCTACTTGTAAATCTTACCGTAATAAGTTTTTATCTACACCTGTAAACTGTGAAAGCATTATATTACAGTGAAATGCAGTGCAGAAAATGGAGCGGATCGTCTTTTGACCATGGTGGTGGCTCATCTGTTTCAGAATATTTCTTTATTTTTTCATCATTAAATATTTGTGGCTTTTCCTTTCGGTCTTTTACCACTAGAGGTCGCACCATTACCAGACAAAATAAAATAAAAATATAATAAACATAGGTACTGCTCCACACCCGCTGGCCTAAGTCTTGAAACAAAAAGATTCTCTGAAACTATAACTAATTTACATTAGGCCTATATTTATATGTACTTATAGGTTGTACATAGGTTATTAAGAGGGTTAAAATTCCCTTTTCAATCTGAAGTTTCCGCTAAAAAGCTCTCAATCTCATACATATTACACATTTTTTATAGACATTATTTTAGACTAATTATGCGTAGGGATTGTCATAAGCATTATCTTGCTGCCAATGCAAGTGTCAAGTTTAGGAATGTGCTCATGATAACTTTGACACAGTAGTCAGCATAAAGCCAAGTTATCTAAAGAAATATTGTCAATGTGAATATAGCTTTTAAACATTAAATTGTCAATTAATTATAGTTCCGAAAATATATTTAATTTGTTTTACTTTAAATTAATGATAATGTTTGTGTCTTCGTGCGCACACATTGTGCACGTTTCATTTCAGATCATGTGGGTTCATGCCGTTCAGAAGAGTTCTATAGCCTTTGAAACTAGCGGACGTTAACATCGATGGAAAATTGTATATATTATATGCCCACAATATGGCAATATTATGCTAAATACTATATTGCGTTCCCTAATTACTCACTGATTGTCTTGGCCAATGGCCATGTTGTGCGTCATATGTCCTCATGGACGCTGTCTACAAGCGGGTTGAATCTTAACTGACCATCCTTTTCGTCACCGATAAAGTAGGCCTAAAACTTGTTTGTTATGTTTGTTAAGACTCAACGTAAATTCTGAGTCAAAAGTAAGCAGCATTGCTGTTGCTTTGCCGTCTGTCCCATTTGCCTTCCTTCCACTGTCAGTCTGTAACCTCGTGACGTTGGTTTTCAACAGTGCTGGGTCTACTGTGCTTGTGCGCAAAGGACCAATTAGAAAGGGCCTTGTAAAAAACGCCGGTGGTCGAGCGCGTAAAGGATAACAATGAGAGTGGATAAAAGGAGGCAGGGAATAAGGATGAAGAGAGGTATGGTGGAGTGAGTCACTCCCCAGCTAAATGTCAGACCGGGAGACACTTTTACTCTCATCTCGCGATTCAAACAGATGGCCATTGCGCACGGGCACTGACTGAAGTATCCAAACTTTGGAATTCTGCGAACCACGAGACCGGTAGACCAACAATTTTGAGAATAGAGTTTGATAAACTGACTTAATGTTTTATTTCTAGAGATTGTATTCTTCGTCTTTATTTGGAGTTTGATTCCCGAAGTAGTAATAAGCTACTCTTAGATTAAAAAAACTGTTTGGCTGAATGCGAATGTCCCTGGGACTCGCTGCTTCCAGCATCTAGCCGGCACTGGTCATGCCATGCCCCACAACCACGGCGGCGATGAGTCCGCTACTGGGCTCTGGATGACAACATCTCCGGGGTGCCGGACTGCAGGTTCCGACTTAAAAGATGTGGAGGCTTGCCGGAAAACGATGAACAACGCAGTACGAGTCGGCGACGGGCTTCTCCCAGTGGGTACGACAGGTGTGGAGAGGCAAAAGCAGGGACCGCGGTTGAGTCTACTGGGGAAGCCGCTCACCTACAGCGCCCAAAGTGGGCGCCGGAACGCACGCTACAGGCGGCTCCAGAATTACCTCTACAACGTGCTGGAGAGACCGCGGGCGTGGGGGTTTGTCTACCATGCTTTCGTGTAAGTTTCCATGCTACATGCGAACAATAAGTGAAAGATTAGAACGTTTGACATGACATATTTTCATATAACACCTGTTGCTCATGAGAATAGCATTTAACGCTCTGTCGAGCCATAGACAGCCCTAGATTGTTTGACGGAATTATGTACACAAGTCGTATTATTCTGGAGAAGGAGGACTGCTGAGATAACCTGTGTGTGTGTGCGTGTGCCTGCGCGCGCGTGTGCGTGTGTCAAAGAGAGACAGAGGGAAAGATAGAGAGAGAAAGTGATTGCAAGTCAGTCAGCTGCTGCTCTCATGTCTTTGTAAATCATTCGGATTGGGGGACTATGTATTTTGACTCTTCACTTCCTTCATTGCAACAGCTGGACGCTGCCCTGTACACTTTGTCCATTACATTTTCAAAGCAGTTAACTTGAAGAACCTAAGTTGTTTTGGACCCTTTAATACGAGTTGATGCACTTATGCACACACACACACACACACACACACACACACACACACACACACACACACACACACACACACACACAGACCTCTTTCTCACCAATGTTCTATAATGTAATCTCCATCTTTGTTTTACACACAAACACACCACAGGCCCGCTAACACAAGGAAACAGCACATGTCTTTCCCCCTGTCAGTGCTGTCAGCTTGAGCCAAGAGTCGCGTGAAGCAGGCCCCCCCCACCTTCCCCTCCACGAGCCATCGGATTGGCTGAGAAGGCCGCCCGGAGAGAGGGGCTGTGAAGCAGGATGTTGACGTGTTTGTTTTTTTTATTCGCTCAGAAGGGACGGCGGGGGTTCAACAGGGGTTAAGTCCTTACATCTGCTCTGACCACAGCCTCCCAGAATGCACTGCCAAACACACGTCCGCAGCGTTGCGCTCTTCAACACTGTGACAGGGGAACCAGGGAGCCTCTTGTCTTTCACAGACGAGGTGACGCGTCCAATGCGGAGTTTGGTTCGCTGGACGTAGTGTGTGAACGGAGCAGCAAGCAGGCAAACCTGCAAACCTCGGTCTGGTCTGCCATTAAATGCAACGTGGTTCTTCGTGTAGAGAGAGCGAGTGCGGGAGAGGTTGGGTCTCCTCCGTTTCGCTGCCTGGAGGAGAGCGGTGACCTTTCCCCTGTGAGCGAGCGCTCCGTGTTGGCCTTCGCCGTGTGCTGGGCGTGGCCTGTGTGTAGAACACCTTATTGAATCAAGGACAGGCACCAGGCTTCAATCTCTTAATGTGATGCTGTTTGGATGGATAGTCACATTCTCCCAGAATGGGTATCAAGCACATCCTGTGTCATGTGCTAATCAGAGAGGCTCTGTGTGTGTGTGTGTGTGTGTGTGTGTGTGTGTGTGTGTGTGTGTGTGTGTGTGTGTGTGTGTGTGTGTGTGTGTGTGTGTGTGTGTGTGTGTGCGTGTTTGTGTGTGTGTGCGTGTGTGTGTGTGTGCGTGTGTGTGTGGAGAATGAGTCATTTTGTTGTGTGATGGAGATTAAGTTTGCACTCTTCAAATGTGTGTGTGTCTTTGTGCGTCTGTGACGGCACACGCAGACTACCCAAGCCAGCCTATGTGTGTGTGTGTTTGTATGTGTGTGTGTGAGAGTGCATGCAGAGCTAACATAGCAGGTTGAGTCCCTTTGCATGCTTGAAATGCGTCACCCATTGATTCTGGAGCCTTTCTGCTCTATTGACGTATGTCAGTGTAACACGACCCCTCAGCAGACGTTACTCTGCACTGTACCGGCAAACAGAAATAATTCTATTGGTTTAACTCATCTATTTCCTGATCTGCTACTCAGCAGGCTTTGATTTCAATCAACTGTCATTTTTCTATACGTATTGATTGTACTACGGGAAGCGTCGCGTTAACGTTCAGAGGTGGTTTATCATGATGCTGGGAACGACATATAACAGTGTAACTAAAATATGGACAGTGTTCTGTTATTCTGCCTACGGTTTCATTGAACATCAAATGTTTGTTAATGGAATCGCCACGTTGATGGCACTGGCTCCAATAGGACGCTTGGTCAGGTGAAGCCGAAACGAGACGTGTCTCCTTCCTCGCTGTTTGTCACGCGTTAAGACTCTTAAGACCAAGACTGTAAAGACTATATTAAACATGCCCTGTGTTCAGGGAAGCTGTTATGACAAGACGCGCAGGGACAGGCCCCAACGGGAAAAGAAGGGCCGGTGAAGCGACACGGGAAAGGAACGGGAAGAGAGTCAGAGCTGCGGGGAGAGAACGAGGGAGGAGGACGGGGGAGAACGAGGTGGAAGACGAAGCAGAGGAAACAACACTTTTTAAGATGTGAACGAGTAAAAAAACAAACAAAACACGCTGGTCTGTGGAAATGATGGAGAGAAAGGTAAAGAAAGACATTGAAGGCGAGAAAGCAAGAGAGAACAAAAGACAGAAAGAAAAAAAGAGAGCAAAAAGACAAAGAAAGAAAGAAAGAAAGACAGAAAGAAAGGACAGAAGAAAGGGACAGCGGTGTGTAAACACTGTCGCGCTGTGCTTCGTGGCGCTAATGAATGGACGCAGCGAGGTGCCCTGTTGAGTGTCATGCCTTCAAGATTAGACGTGGGTTAAACGTTCTCCGTGCTCGGGACCCAAATCGTTCGCCAGGCGCGACGCCCTTCCGTCCCTCGCCGACACCTCTACTGCTCGCTCCACAACCTGGAAAGACTGTCGTGCTGTTGGTTGATGCAATTCAATCGACCGTGCTGGTTGCTGTTCCTTTTTTATTTTTAAATGGAAACAAATATTAATATATTTTCCTATGAAAAGCAAGGTTGTCCTTCCTTAGTCAATGTGGATGAAAGAACTCAGGCACCGTTTGATGGTATGACCATTGTTAGATTACATTATTACATTATGACGTATTATTTATGTAGCTGGTATTTGTAGAGGCTCGTTGACAGGATGAGGTTTACGTGGTAGAAACGTCCACATGCCCAGCCCATATAGATATCACAGCCCAATGTGAGAAAAGAAAACATGGCTTTAACCAATGTTCCTTGGTCATTCCTCTTCCAAAAGTCAGATGGACCGCTTTGATAAAACTTCAACTCGGCTTCGAGTGAGGAGTGAGTTATTAATTATTAAAACCAAACCATTAACCTGCCTTCTTTAAAAAAAAAAAAAAAAAAGTCAAAGTAATACACCATCAATCAAAGTAGATTCCTGCCTTACCCGCTATTGGTCACCTTAGCTTGTAATAAGGTTAAGGACTTGGGTGGGTTTGGTGGGACCTAAGCCACGGCCGGGGACCGTAGCAGTAAGGCCCGGTCCGCTGTTACTGGACAGAAGGTGGGGGATATCAGAGGGAGAGAGTCGGGGCGGTGGAGAGTAGGAGTGGACTCTGTAATGGCGAGAGAATTATTTATTCACACCTGAACGTGTCCGGCGACCGTATCATCTGGGAACACGCGCAAACACAATAGGCAAACACACACACACACGGGCGCACACAAAAAACCAGACACACAACGTAGAGACGCGCGCACAGCCGACATCCCGCGGCGCACGAGCCCTCTTATCAGTGTGTCGTTTCTCTGCATTAGGGGAATGTTAGCGGGCGAGGAGGACAGTGGATGATAAATGCACCGTGACAGTAGAGCGGGTCACTCAGGATATGAGCGCGCGTGTGTGTGTGTGTGTGTGTGTGTGTGTGTGTGTGTGTGTGTGTGTGTGTGTGTGTGTGTGTGTGTGTGTGTGTGTGTGTGTGTGTGTGTGTGTGTGTGCGTGCGTGTGTGGTCGTTTCAATATGCGCTGTTGACAGGCCGTGCGTTGAGCACTCGCCGCCCACACAAAGTGCAACGTGGCATGGGGTCGAGCTATGCTGGGGCTCCCCTGCCCAGCAACGCGCTGCAGCAATCCCCACCGTCAGCTCTTTTGACCGAGGGAGACCCACCAGTACACTCCACGGTCGGTGTTTTGCACACACTCACACACACACACACACACACACACACACACACACACACACACACACACACACACACACACACACACACACACACACCCATCATGACTTCCTATAATCATATACTGTAGTGTGTGTGTGTGTGTGTGTGTGTGCGTGTGTGCACTCACACGCCACGTGCTACCGGGTAAATGTGACCGGCTTGCTTTCTTTTACTAGTCGTTCAATAGTTCCCCCACACACACACACACACACGAACGAGTGCGTTGCATCCGGTCACCCACATTTCTCCCTGGCAGCCTGGCTGAATAACACCGGGCCAGTCCAACCTCCCCCGTGCGCGCAGACAGCCACAAAACCACTTAGGGTGACAGGCCGAGAGAAAGGAGAGGAGGAGGAGGAGGAGAGAAAGGGCACATACCAGCTCGGGTTATCGCCGTTATTCGAGGCGCCGTAACGTTTTTTCAAAAGGCTCCGGTTATTTTTGAAATCGCATCGGCATTAAACAAACCCTCGCACAAGTGCCAGCGACTATATCGGGTCCCCGCTGACAGCCAGGTATAGTGGCGGTGATTCATCATCGAAATGAGAAAACCTTCTCCTCGCTCTGTTTTTTTTTCTTCTTCTTCTTTCTCTTCTTTTTTTTTCGTGCGCTCTCTCTCTCCTCCTTATTTCCTTATTTTCTCTGTCGGCCCCTCAGGCTGTGTTTCCTCTTTGTGGGTCACACAGTCTGATGACTTTGGCCAGTAAAAAGGGGGGGAGCGGGGTGAGGGAAATAGCTTCCGGGTGAACTGTGTTGACCCCTGGCCCAGCAGGAAGTGACCTGTCTAGGAAGTGACCCGACCAGGCTCCAGCTGCCCGACCCGGCACCCGCTGAGAATCCCGCCCTCTCTGCCACCGAGAGAGAGAGAGAGAGAGAGAGAGAGAGAGAGAGAGAGAGAGAGAGAGAGAGAGAGAGAGAGAGAGAGATAAAGTGATAGGGAAGGGATCAGGGAACACAGAGGTGGGAAAAGGGGAACAGATAGACAATGCTCGTGTATAGTATCATTCTATGATTGACTTCACTGAAATAAAAAGAGAATGAAGGCGTGCACCATTGGATGGTCGGGGAGAAATGTGCGGGAGGACAGTTTAGAGCTCGTGCCCGTTGCCGTTCGAGCTGGCGAGGTGGTAAGTGGGATGTGGTTTGACAGACGGTGTAGAAGCAAGCGTTCCGCGCGGCACACTCCAAACACAGGCGGCGGGGTGGACACCTCTAGCACACAGTTTGAAGCCCTTTTTCATTCACCTCCACACATCATCATTCGTGGAGAGATGATAATCACACACACATGCGTATGGTCGTGGCGCGCGTGCTATGGGTTCAGCTGTAGCCCTTCTGTGAATGTGTTTCGCTTTGGCAGGGGTTCCTCTGAAACGATTAGGATTGAGTCGATGGCGTCTCAGAGGTCCAGCCCCCTGGCTACGTAATGTCAAGGAACATACCAGCGAGCGCGTCGAAGCATCGCGTGCCCTTAATGTGAACACTTCAGTTTGAGCGGGAACACGTGTTTTCTGACTGAAATATGGTTGGACTTAGAAGCCAATTGTCCCTGCTTCACCATAGCAGGGGGTAGCATCAGGGAGTATTTGGGGACAACGTGTCCTCCTAATGCTCGCGTCGTCCTTCGCCCCTCTCGTCCTCCCCTCCAACGGCCTCTGTTAACGGTCCAGCCTGCCCCCGCCGCCCCCCCGCCCCGCCGCCCCCTCGCCTCCTGATGAAATATGCATGGACACGGCAATAGCCGATCGTGTCTGTTTGGCAAACTTTTGATTTTGTGAGATGTAAAAAGGATTTCGCCTCCCTCGTTCGTGTCGCTCTCTCTCTCTCTCTCTCTCTCTCTCTCTCTCTCTCTCTCTCTCTCTCTCTGTCTCTCTCTCTCTCTCTCTCTCTCTCTCTCTCTCTCTGTCTCTCTCTCTCGCTCTCTCACGTATAACTACGCTGTCCTTTTGCTCGGAAGCTGTTGCGAATCAATGTCGTGCCGTTTGCCGTCAGAGGTCCGCCCTTTTTGTTGTGGTGCCTCCGCTTGTAGCTGTCCTTTGAAGTGGCACGCCGGCACATGTGCTCGCGCCTAATGAAATCGATTGAGGCCGGCTCATTTTTCCAGTTGTTAGGAGAAACATCTCGTGGCATCAAAGGCCTGCGTGGATGACGTCCTCATTAGTATATGGCAGTATGGTCGTGCTTGGAATGGAAAAGCCGTGGAAAATGGCGGGGTGTGCTTAAATCAGCTGGAAAATGGTGACTTCCTCTTAACGATGATGATGATGATGACGACGTCGACAGGATGTAGTTAAGAAGAGGGAGAAAGAAATATCACAGATTTGCCATCTGTAGACCAGGACGATGACAATCAAACTATCACACCATTGTAATGCAGTGTCTGTGTGTGTGTGTGTGTGTGTGTGTGTGTGTGTGTGTGTGTGTGTGTGTGTGTGTGTGTGTGTGTGTGTGTGTGTGTGTGTGTGTGTGTGTGTGTGTGCGCGTGTGTGTGAAGGCGAAGGTGAGTCAACCTGCTCATCAGTTGTTCAATTCAAACCTTTCTTAGATTCCCAGAGGTTTGTCCAAGGATGTAAAATGCTCACAAAGCTTTACAGGCAAATAGCGCATTACAGTAGAGGTGGCACTGAGATCACGAAGACAGAGAGTAGACCCTTTTCACTGAATTAGATCAATTCTTTCTTATGCAAGTCGGACTCAGGTCATAGAGGACTGTGGCTTTGTGCGTGTGTGTGTGTGTGTGTGTGTGTGTATGTGTGCGTGTGTGTGTGTTGGTGAGTGCATGTAAGTGTGGGTGTGTGAGTGTGTGTATGTGTGATCCTCGCGGGCCCTCCACACACATTCCAGGCAACCTTACAGATATTGAGTTCCTCACAAAGAGGTGGTTGCCCTGGGCTACCAAGGCCTCAGAGAGAGAGAGAAAGAGAGAGAAAGAGAGAGAGAGAGAAATAGAGAGAATAACGAGAAGACGCAGTTTGCTTTCCGTCTTTACGTTCTGCTCGCGCGCGCGTGTGTGTGTGTTAAGTTTAAGGAATTAAGCTAAGGACATCCGTATAATTGACCAACTTTTACTAATGTACTGGCCAGCCTTCGTGACCGTGGATATTTGAAGTCTGTGGAGCGTAGCGTACCGTTTGATCTTCAGTGTGCAAGTGCAATCGCTACCAAGACACAACACACCACAATGGTGCAGATCTATCTACGTTGTCGTGGGATTTCTTGGTGTGGGCCCGGCCAATACGGTCAGCAAAACAACTGCGTTGGTTATTCCTATGTTATAGGTTCTATTTTAGTTTGGGAGGTGTAGGACAGGTGGATGTGAGGCACCTGATTTTGTGGGGAGGGGGGGGGCCCTGGCATACAGGAAGGGCCGCTGCCTGCCGTGCCCGGTCACCCTATACGTGAACGCCCGGTTTGTCATTAACGCAGACGGCTTGTGTAGCAACAATCGTTGTTTTTTCTAGCCAAGGTCACTACAAATGTGCCTCCACATAATATCCCATGGTACCATCCTGGGCAGGGTGCTTTAGCCTGGTAAAGAAGGCCCAGCCCGCGTCTGTCTCTCACACAGGAGACGCATCCTAATGCCCTGGTTTGTCCACGCAACAACAAAAAGGCAGGGAATGTATCCAAGTGTTGTCCAAAGTACAGTATATGTTACCCGTACATATTTGACACCCCAGACAGGAAGTTCCTCGCAAAGTGACGGTAAGGTTACCCCAGACAACCATGGTCTTCACAGAAACCGTACCTACGTATTTGACTCTCAATTTACACAATTCTTTAGGATAACCTTTTATTGTATTTGATTTCGGATATTGATAGCCCCTGTGTTAGTGGATATGTGTGTGTATGTGTGTGTGTGTGTGTGTGTGTGTGTGTGTGTGTGGTTGGTGTGTGTCTGCCGCGCGTGTGCGTTTCGGGCTCCGGGCCCGGTCCATTGACGGGGGACTAATGTACAGTGAGCTTGTGTTTTCTTTTAGTAAGCCTTCTCCCAGCACTCTGGCCAGAGACGCAGACTGCCTGACAAAAGTAGACAGCTGCGAGCTGGAGGAACAAGCAATGCAAGGAGTGTGCATGTATTTGTGTGTGTGTGTGTGTGTGTGTGTGTGTTCACTCGCACTCGTGTGATTGTGGACGTGCATGCGTTATGGTCTTTGTGTGTGTGTGTGTGTGTGTGTGTGTACGTTCACTCGCACGCGCGTGATTGTGAACGTGCGTGCGTTAGGGTCTTTGTGTGCGCGTTTGTGCGTGTGTGTGTGTGTGCTCACCTAATGTTGCACGGTCACTGTACATAACATGTCCTTTGTCTAAGTGTTTATGCTCAGCGTTGGCCAAAATCCATTCGGTGCGGTCCTTCCCAACTCTCTCTCTCTCTCTGGTCTGGGCTCGGCTGTGGACGCACGGCCCGTTGCGTAGCTCGCCCACTCCCCTCCCTCTGTTTTTTCAACTTTCTGCTTTCCCTCTCTTGTCCTCCTTCCCTCTTTTTCATCTCTCGTCCTCTTCTTTGACTCTCGTCGGCAGCCCCTTCATCTTTGTAGCGAGCGTCTCTGTTTAGCTCAGCAGTCTCCCTGTTTCCCTTTAGCCTTGCGGTCACTCGCCAAACACCTCACTTTGCTTCGGGTCTCTCTCGCTCTCTCTCTCTCTCTCTCCCTCTCTCTCGCTCTCTCCCTCCCTCCCTCTCTCGCTCGCTCTCTCTCTCTCTCTCCCTCCCTCCCTCTCCCTCCCTCTCTCTCTCTCTCTCGCTCTCTCTCTCTCTCTCTCTCTCCCTCTCTCTCTCTCTCTCTCCATGCCGGTAGACTTTGATAGTTTGATAGATTAGGCCTGTTTAAGGTCATGGACGTTGTCAATAGCCTGATTTCCAGAGGTCTGATCCATAGCCAGCCTATAGAGTACTGCTGATAAATTATCATATCTCTAAGTCATTTGACATAAACACTTGAAATGGGCTTTTTATCTCAGTTTTGTTGTTAAGCATATAATCCATTAACAAATATTTGCACACACATGCACACACACACGTACACACACACACACACACACACACACAACTCATCCTACCTTCCTAGCCACGATGATTTCCTCCTCACACAGACACACACAAGACACACACAAGACACACAAACACACAATGACATGCCCACACCGAACACATACACCAAACACACACGCACCAAACACACACACAGAGCCACGCATGACGGAGCGCGGGCCTCTGGGAAGGCGACAGCCGAGGTGACAAACGCTCCGCTTCCCCCCGGCCCGTCTCCTGCCCTTGTAGAGTCAAAGGAGGCTGGAGGAGGAGGTGGGGCGGAGGAGGAGGAGGAGGAGTGCCGTGTCCCCGTCCACCGCCTTGGGCCCGGAGGGCGGTGTAGACATTCAGGCGTGGGAGACCGGAGGGTGGAGGGAGATGCATCAGAGGGGGACGGACAGGGGGGTGGGAGGGGGGGATGGAGGAGACAGTATCCAGACTCGGCCTGCTCTCCCGGGGCCTGGGGTGGTCGGGGGAGTGTGGATAGGAGTGGAGGTGAGGCCAGGGTCCTATCTGTGGAGGATTCACACGCTCGCTTCACGCCGCTACCTTTGAAAGAACAGCGATCGTCATGGGAACCT
This sequence comes from Galaxias olidus, assembly GCA_026901105.3. Lineage (NCBI taxonomy): Eukaryota > Metazoa > Chordata > Actinopteri > Galaxiiformes > Galaxiidae > Galaxias > Galaxias olidus. The sequence goes on along the minus strand of JAPMUY010000059.1, from coordinate 49,759 downwards.
TGTATCGACCCAAAACGTCGCGATTGCATTTTTGATCATAGATACATGGAGAGTCCCTGAAGTCATGTGGCTACACCTACAGTATGTCTAGATGGAGCTAACCCTCTAACCCGAAACCGTCTCCGGGTCAACAGCAAACGAGACGGGCATGACCCATTTTTTCTTTCTTTCCTCTCGTTTTCCATCGCTCCACCTCTTTCACTCTCTTCCTTTCTTTCTCACGCGCTCCTCTCCATCTCCCGTGCTTCCCGATGGGATTCCTGCCTATCTGCATAAATGTCTGTACCATCTGGGTCAGAGCTACACCAGGGTGGCTGTGCATCTTCACACCCACCCACCCACGCGCGCACACACACACACACTGACACGCACGCACGCACGCACGCATGCACACACACACACACACACACACACACACACACACACACACACACACACACACACACACGCACACGCACACACACACGCGCACACACACACACGTTGTGGTGGTGGTGACCCTTCCAATGAAGTCATCTGACAAGTACAGATCCTTGTCTTAATGCCATCCAGCACACTCATTAGATGCAAAACAAGACACATGCGCGTGTGTGCGTGCGTGCGTGTGTGCGTGCGTGTGTGTGTGTGTGTGTTAAGGGAATGTAGTAGACCTGCTATATAAGCCAGCTGTGGTATCGTGCTCTTGGACAGTTAGAACCATGGCAAAGTCACAGATGTTGGCTTGGACAAGACGACACTTAATCCAGCCCTAAAGCAAATATATGATGTTAGTGTGTTTATTTAAAAATGTAAATACATTTTTAGTTAAATAAAAATAAGTATTTGTGTGCGACATACAAATACCTGTTTATCATGTGTTCTTATGTTCAATGAATGCAGCATTTTCTTCACAAGGCATCTGTGTGTATTATTACACTACTATTAGGCTTTTACCATAAACGTAAACTTCAAATGAACAAGACACGTCCATCAAAAGTCGCCATCCATTTGAATGACAGATACAGTAATAGCCGAGTCAAATGTCAAGAGCGTGGCAGCCCGACTCACTGGTCATGAATATGGCTCGCTGGTCATGAACATACATTTTGCTCCCGTTCTCTCCCCTATTCCCTTCCATTCTCCCCCTTTCTCTTCTGTTCCCTCCCAGTCTCTCCCTGGCTTTGCCAAGAGACAATCTTACTTATTTTGAAGAGGTTAGGAACTGTAGAGAAAAACAATAGAAGGAGAGAAAGTCAGAGGCAGAGGGGGGATAATTGGAGCGAGAGATTGCGAGAGGGAGAGGGTAGAGAGGGAAAGAGACAGGCAGGCAAGAGAGAGAGAGAGAGAGTTTAGAGAGCGAGAAAGCAGTTTTCGTCAGCAGTTTTCACAGCCGTCTCCGTCCGCCATCTCTCCTATGACGGCCCCCTCATCGTTTGGCCAAGGACGACCTCAATTATTTACTGCATCACTAATGAACAGAAAGAGGGCATGTTTTCATGTGTGCATACGTATATGCATCTGTGTGTGTGTGTGTGTGTTTGTGTGTGTGTGTGTGTGTGTGTGTGTGTGTGTGTGTGTGTGCATATGTGCGCGTGCATGTCCTCCCGGCTCTAAAAGAAGAAAATAACACACCTGTAAGAGCGCTAGGACAGAGTGTAAAGGAAAGGAGGCAAGGCAAGGAGACAAGAAAGGCGGCCATCCTAAATGGACCGGGGCCCAACACCACCATAGGATAGGCAGTAGAGAAAATCCCAGCATCATTGCTGCCCACCCTCCCTTCTAACTCCTCTCATATGCTGAGTGGTTTTGCTCCGTGAGCCAACATGGCTAACCGTCACCCGCCGATGTAAAACTGTCCAACCGAAAGAGTAAAAAACAATTAGACATGAAGTCTTTTGGGCGGCCTCGGTGCTTTCTGACAGGAGATGTGCTGAGATCTGTGGTACTGCTCCAGGGGGGTCCGGGGGGGTTTGCGGACAGCCCGCGGCCGAATCGATGGACGCTGCGCACGCAATGAGCCGCAGGGGCCACGGGATACACTCACCCGGACACGGCGAGGTGGGCCACCCTCCTCCCGGCTCGCCTCGGGGACCTGGAGGGATGGCAGACTGCAGCCTACCCCCGTCTCGGCAGAGCGACGGACACACTGAAGTGTGGCCCTGTGCTTGGCGGCGGTGGCGGTGGCGGCAGCGTACCAGATGGCGGTGGAGGAGGAGGTGGGGGTGGAGGAGGTGACGGCGGTGTAGGAGGTGGGGGTGGAGAGGTGCGTTGTCGCTCTTTGGCTCGGGCGGGTTGAAAGTACGTCCTCGGCCGTGCCTTCTGGGTGAGAGAGATGGCGCTCAGCTCCCACTTGAGGGCCGGGGCAATGATGGGATGTCGGAAAGGGGGATTTGGGCACACACTCTGTGCATGCATGTGTGTGTGTGTGTGTGTGTGTGTGTGTGTAAGTGGTTGAGTGTGTGTAGGCGTGTGTGTGTGTGTGTGTGTGTGTAAGCGTATGTGTGTGTAAGCGTTTCATTGTGTGTAGGCGTGTGTGCGTGCGTGTGTGTGTGGTTGTGTGTGTAGGCATGTGTGTGTGTTCGTGCGTGTGTCTGTGTGCGCTCGTGAAAATGAAAGTATCACCCACCCCATCGTCTCCGTCTGATACGTAGCGGTGGGCGTACTCAGGACTTCCTGGGCCGGACCCACGCGAGCTCAGCAAAACACGCGAGACTTGAAGTCCCGCACCCAAAAACAAACGCAGCATTCAATAGCGGTTAGCAGAACTCCTCTCCAAAACTGTCAGGGGCCTGTGCTAGAAAGGTGACGTGGATCCTGCTCGGCCGTGCCAAGACAGCGAACAGGCAACTCCGTTTTGATGGATCGGAGGAATATTGTGCGCGTGTTTGCGTGTGTGAGAGAGAAAAGACGGTGTGTGTGTCTGTGTGTCGGCGCGCGCACATGTTTGTGTGTTTAACTCGGGGGCCCCCGTCTGTTTGTTTGCACAGGAGCCACACGTGGAGGGGCGGTCATTACTCAGACACTCCAAACACTGGCTTTCTTCCTCCAGGCCAGGGGTTTAAAACAACAGCCATTTATTGCCTTCCGATAGCGCCTGTTTATTCAGGAGCGCGCCGCTCCACACCTCGCTCAATGGCTTTTCACACTATACACACGTACGCGTAATACACCTATTAATATTAACGCGTCGACGTGTTCTGTGGCCAGCCTTTGTCCCCCCCTCCCCCATACCCCCATCTCTCCCGGAAGCTCCTTCTGTCTCCGAGTCACCCCCCACGACGGGAAGAAACTGAGCGGAAGAAAGAGGGATTGGTTTCCAGTTTGGCGCCGGTCTCCGTTCCTGTTTTGACGTTCCGTGCCTCCCACAGGAAACCTCCGGTCTAAGAATAGAGTCCAATCGATTGAAGGCCGAGGAGGACTGAGGTGTAATCCCCCCGAAGTGATCGGGTTATTGGGTTACACTTCCCCCTCGTCACGGCTCGTGTGTCATACAGACGCAGGCACACACGCGCGCGCGCACACACACACACACACACGCACACACACGGTTGCAAAGATTTGTGTTGCCTCGCATACGTGGGTATTTTTTTGTGTGACGCCTCTGCATGCGTACACTTAAGAGTGTGTGTTTCTGCGTGTGTGCTCCTGTGTGGGAGTGTGGTCATGTGTGTGTGCGCTCCTGTGTGTGTGTGTCTGTGTGTGCTCACAGCCTCATTACTAGGGGGCTGGCAGCCTGACCTTTTCCACTGGATGAGCTAAATCAATATCAGGTCTACAGAGAACATTGAGCTACACAGTGCATTTGGGTAATGACACTAATTTTGGCTGCTGGCATAAACAGTCGCAAACCCTTGTGGGTGTCTCCACTTGTACCCCCCTTCTCTCTCACTCTCTTTCTCTCTCTCTCCCTCTTTCTCTCTCTTTCTCTCTCTCTCTCTCTCGCTCTCTCTCTCTCTCTCTCTTGCTCTTTGTCTCTCTTTCTCTCTCTCTCTCCCCCCCCCCTTCCTCCACTCCCTCCTACAGCCCAGACACCGGGTGGCATTGTTCCAGTGTTACTTTGACACTGTGCGTTCGGTCGGTCGAGCTGAACCAGCGCGTGGCAGCGTGTCACTGGCGGCCGTTACCCACGGCAGCGTACCTACCGGACCATCGTGTTTCACAGGGCTCCCAGTGTCCAGCCCTGCTCTGTGAGCGTTGATCCGACCGCGCTTCCATCCAGGGTCTGACCAAACTTAATGTTTGCAATGGTTCGAGGGTGTGTGTATGGGGTCATTATTGTAGCAAAACTATTTGCAAATGCGTGTGGAGAGTTGTGTATCTGTATCTTAATCCGTGCGTGCGTAATCAGGTTTGTCAGTGTATAAAAAATATCCGTCTGTATTCAGATTTGCAAGTGTATTGAGAGTTGTAAATGTGTGGACAAATCTGTGAATGCGTGCATAGATCTGTAAATATGTAGACAAATCTGCAAATAAGTACGTGGATATTAATGGCTAAAAGGCTTAAGTATTTTGCTGCAAGAGCTGAAAATACAGACAAGCATAAATTACAACTCATGCGGGCCTCTCAATTGGATGTGTTTTTACACGTGACTTTTGCTACACTTCTGCCGTTGCAGAGATCTGCATTCTCGAGATCTGTGCGTGTGGAGCAATTTGTCTGTGTTGTGATTCGTCTGTGTGACAGAGATCCGTCCATGTGGCGATTCGTCTGTGTGTCGATGTTCATAGGTGTGTCTCAGTAGAAAAGTATGAAACTTGAACGATATGCTAACGTTCGATTGTTTTTCAATTTGTTGCAATATTTCTAGTGATGTTAACGTTTTAAGTTATTGCTCTCAAATGCAGTATTAATTTAGCCAAGTTAAGGTAACGTTATACTTGGGCTACTAATGAAAGTGTAAACCGTTTAATCTCCAACTATCCAACTTTCCTTGCTTTTTAATAAGTGAGCAAGAGAAATTTGATAGACAAATACTAAAGAAATTGTAGAAGAATTGTGAGGGGCACAACTGGCCATTTTATATTGGCATGGCAAAAGTTATTTTAATAAACACACAACGTGTCTTTTTCGTCAGAAGTGCGTATGATTCTACTGAAAGCCTGAGGGGCTATATGGTTATTGATATCAGAATTAACAAAAATGATAGGGCCTAACCTAGCACTGCACGGTCTACAGTAAAACCAATAGTGAAGTACTCTATAGGAACTAGACTGCAGCAGCTTTTGATAATGCATAAGTAGCCTATAGTGCAAATAATTACATTGTATAATCAGTAGGCCTAGTGCAGCATATGGCATGGTATCTTAATGTGACGTTTAAATGTAACTTCACAAAACCATCTCTTAAGCTAAATAATAATTTTAGTCAGTTCGTCAACGTCTATGGACGGATATTTATGGGGGTTCGTTCACATTTTGGTCTGGTTGTGAAACTGCCCGGCGTAAACCTTTATTTGCCTTTATGTGGCTGTGCTCTTCGACACTACATCCAATCAAAGTTTAAAATTCTGGCGGCTAAAATGGGCCAGTCAATCAGTCCGCGGTCACGTTACGCTGTATTGTAGCACCCAGTGTAAGCAATGGATTAATTGATAGAGAGGACAAACGTGTTTTCAGATTTTTTTTTAAATCTAGTGAATAAACAGTGAATGCTCCAAATTTGTGTTACTTACTAAACGTTTATTAATAAAAACAAATTCATACATTTTCAGTTGATCTAAAAGTGACAGTTTTAGTGTCGAAAAAAGGTTTTTAATTTTACCGAGTTGATACTTTGGTGTAGCCAAGCGGTGACTAAGAGCTCAAACCTCCTATGGCCAACTTTGACATTAGTTTACTTCTTTGTCTGGGAAAAATAATGTATACAGTATGTTGCTACAGATACTTTGAAAAACTAACTGCCTTTACAGTTACATGGTCGTTTACCTAAATTAAGGCTAAAATATTAAATACGTGTATGCTGAACGTGTCAAACAATTTAGCTTTTTTATGACGTGGCCCTAGTCAACAACAATTCTAGGCTTCGAACGACAGTTTGCCAAGGTACTGCTTGCAATTGCGTTTGCACTCATAATCAGTGCAAGATAATCAGATCGAAAACACATTTCAAAACTTCTCAGTAAAATGTAGATCCCATTGCAAGATCATTGCTCAGTATTATTTGTACTACTTATTTAGCCTATAAAGTGGTAATAAACAGGCATATTCTCTCGTTGAAATACTATCGTTTTCCCTGCCTCCCCTCACAGTTCTCGCCCAATCGATCTTGCAAAAGTCAAAGCTCTCTGCCCAACACACTCCTACATTATAGCCTATATTTCATTTATCATTACGATGATGATCTTGTATTGTATTGTTCTTGTTTTTTTTTGCAGTCTACGAGTAGCCGATCTGCTAATTTCTGCAGTCTGCTCTGCAAACCTTAAGCCAATAAACCATCTGTCTAATAAATAGGTTTTCTTGTTTTCTTAATGCACTGATTTTTCAGGCACGCATCCGTGGTTACAACTGATCATGCCACTCAACGCGATCTTTAAGGAAACCAACACACACAGAGGACACAGAGGAAAACAAAAGATGAAAGGAAAAGTCCCGATTTTCTCACAGCAATCTATATGCTACCTCAAACTCTTATCACGCATAGTTCTTCATTAGCAGAAGTATTTTAAATATGAACAGTTTCATATCCGCTGATCATTAATATATTCTTAACTGCCTTGATAGGCCTACTTAAAATTACCCCGCTCAAGAATGCAACAACTGGGTCGCCTTTTATCTTGGTACAGATAACATTACCGATGAGCATCACTTACATTCACAATCAATCAGCATAGCTAAAGTTAAAATTCAATGTGTTATAGGCCTATGTAAAGGCCTATGTTAGGCCTAGCCAAACTGACTGACATATAAGCTTACAAAACAATGAAAATAGGTCTCGCTTTATGGATTTCAATCCACGCTACTGATTTCTAAATCAAAACAAACTATCTTGCAAGCTATAGTGGAAAATGATGTGTTTTACCGCTGTCCTGGAGAAGTGAAGGCACGGAAAACTTTGAGTGAGCAGTTATTTCTCTGCCTTGGATCGATTTTTATAATTTTTTCTGAGAATCTTTCAAAGGCTTTGGACTAGTCAGAGTTGAAAGGCCCCGACCGACAGATTTAACTGAAGTTAGTAGCGACTCAAATACTAGTATAGTGGAGAATGGCGTTTGTTTGAGCTGTCCTGGAGAAGTGAAGGCACGGAAAACTTTGAGAGAGCAGTTCTTCCTCTGCCTA